>SJYX01003771.1:71648-86288 GCA_006410675.1 Oreotragus oreotragus
TGATGCTAAAGCTGAAACTCCAGTACTCTGGCCACCTCATGCGAAGAGTTGACTCATTGGAAATGACTCTGATGCTGGGAGGGATTGGGGGCGGGAGAAGGGGACGAACGAGGATGAGATGGCTGGATGGCATCATGGACTCAATGGACGTGAGTCTGAGTGAACTCCGGGAGATGGTGATGGACAGGGAGGCCTGGCGTGCTGCGATTCATGGGGTCGCAAAGAGTCGGACACGACTGAGCGACTGAACTGAACTGAACTGAACTCTGCATATAAGTTAAATAAGCAGGGTGACAATATACAGCTTTGACGTACTCCTTTCCCAATTTGGAAACCAGTCTGTTGTTCCATGTCCAGTTCTAAATGTTGCTTCTTGACCTGCATAAAGATTTCTCAGCAGGCAGGTCAGGTGGTCTGGTATTCCCATCTCTTGAAGAATTTTCCAGTTTGTTGTGATCCACATAGTCAAAAGCTTTGGCTTACTCAATAAAGCAGATATATTTTTTCTGGAACTCTCTTGCTTTTTCAATGATTCAACAGATGTTGGAAATTTGATTTCTGGTTCCTCTGCCTTTTCTAAATCCAGCTTGAACATTGGGAAGGTCACAGTTCACGTACTGTTGTAGCCTGCCTTGAAGATTTTTTCACATTACTTTGCTAGCATGGGAGATGAGTGCAAACGTATGGTAGCTGAACATTCTTTGGCATTGCCTTTCTTTGGGACTGGAATGAAAACTGACCTTTTCCAGTCCTGTGGCCACTGCTGAGCTTTCCAAATTTGCTGGCATATTGAGTGCAGCACTTTCACAGCATCATCTTTTAGGATTTGAAATTCCTCAACTGGAATTCCATCACCTCTACTAGCATTTTTTCTAGTGATGCTTCCTGAGGCCCACTTGACTTTGCATTACAGGATATCTGGCTCTAGGTGAGTGATCATACCATCGTGGTTATCTGGGTCATTAAGATCTTTTCAGTATAGTTTTCTGTGCATTCTCTCCACCTCTTCTTAATATCTTCTGCTTCTGTCAGGTCAATGTCATTTCTGTACTTGATTGAGCCCATCTTTGCATGAAATGTTCCCTTGATATCTCTAATCTTCTTGAAGAGATATCTATTCTTTCCCATTCTATTATTTTCCTCTATTTCTGTGCATTGTTCACTTAGGAAGTCTTTCTTATCTCTCCTTGTTCTTCTTTGGGACTCTACATTCATATGGGTATATCTTTCCTTTTCTCCTTTGCCTTTCATGTCTTTTCTTTTCTCAGCTATTTGTAAGGCCGCCTATTATTCCTTTTTGCATTACTTTTTCTTGGGAGTGGTCTTGATCACTGCCTCCTGTACAATGTCACAAACCTCCATCCATAGTTCTTAAGGTACTCTATCAGATCTAATCCCTTGAATCTATTTCTCACTTCCACTGTATGGTCATAAGGGATTTGATTTAGGTCATACCTGAATGGTCTAGTGGTATTCCCTACTTTCTTCCATTTAAGTCTGAATTTGGCAATAAGGAGTTCATGATCTGAGCCACAGTCAGCTCCTGGTCTTATTTTTGCTGACTGTATAGAGCTTCTCCATCTTTGGCTCATGGATAGAAATAATAAATATTGCTAATATAATCATACTACTCAAAGCAATATACAGAGTCAATGAAATCCCTATCAAAACATCAATAACATTTAGCATAGAACTGTAAAAAATAAACCTAAAATTTGTATGGAAATACAAAATATCCTGACTATCAAAACAATCAATATATAAAAACAAAGTTGGAATTATCACACTGCTAAAAAGTTTTCATAATAAAAAATGTAAGAAATTGTCACAAAACAGATATATAAGTGTAATAAAATACAGAGCCCAGAAATAAACCCATATTTATATGGACACTCAATCAAGGAAGCAAAACTATACAATAAAGAAAATACAGCCTCTTTTAAATGGTTCTGGGAAAACTAAATAGACATAAGCAAAAGAATGAAACTGGACCATTTTCTTTCATCATATACAAAAATAAACTCAAAATGGATCAAAGACTTAAATATAAAACCTTAACCATAAAACTCCTGGTAGAAAACATGGGCAATAGTATGCTCTGTGATTTTCTGGATCTGTCTCCTCAGGCAAAAGGAACAAAAGCAAAAATAAACAAATGAGACTACATCAAATTAGAAAACTTTTGCATAACAACAACAAAAAAAAACAATAAGATGAAAAGGGAAAGTGCAATCTACTGAATGGGAGATGATATTTGCAAATCTTATTATCTGATAAGGAATTAACATCCAAAATAAGTATAGAACTCATAAAGCTCAACATCAAAAAAAGTCAATAATCCAATTAAAAATGAGCAAAGGGCCTATATACATTTTTTTCAAGGACTATATTTAGATGACCAACATACATATGATAAGGTTTCAAAATCTTTAATCAGGGAGATGTAAATGAAAACCACAATGAGATATCACCTCACACCTGTCAGCATTGCTATTACCAAAAATCAAGAAATAGGAAGTGCTGGTGAAGATGTGAAGAAAAGGGAACCCTCATGCACTGTTCATGGGAATGTAAATTGGTACAACTACTATGGAAAACAGTACAAAGTTTCCTTAAATTTTTAAAAAGAGAACTAATATATGATCGAGACATTCCACTTCTGTGTACTTATCTGAAGAAAACAAAACACTAATTTGAAAAGATATATGCAGTCTATGTTTATTTCAGCATTATTTACAATAGTCAATATATGGAAATAACCTAGGTGTCCAACAACAGGTGAATGGTTAAAGAAGATATGATACACATAAATACTATGGAATACTACTCAGTCATAAGAAAACTAAAATCTTGCCATTTGAAACAACATGTATGGACCTTCAGGGTATCAAACTAAATAAATGACAAATACTGTATGGTTTCAATTATATGTCAGTCAGTTCAGTTCAGTTCAGTCGCTCAGTCGTGTCTGACTCTTTGCGACCCCATGAATCGCAGCACGCCAGGCCTCCCTGTTCATCACCATCTTCCGGAGTTCACTCAGACTCAAGTCCATCAAGTCCATGAGGTCATCCAGCCATCTCATCCTCGGTCGTCCCCTTCTCCTCCTGCCCCCAATCCCTCCCAGCATCAGAGTCTTTTCCAATGAGTCAATTATATGTAGAATCTAAAAATTAAAAATAAAAAAAACAAGCTCAACAGAAGTAGTCTAAAGAGAGAAAAAATCTAATGGATGCCAGATATCAGGGAGATGTGGAGATTGATGAAAAATATTTCAGGAATTAAGAGGTACAAACTCCCAGTTATAAAATAAATATGTCATGGTGTAGTAATGTACAGCATAGGGAATATAATCAATAATATTGTAAAACTCTGTATGGCAACTAACAGTAACTAGATTTCTAGTGGCAATTATTTCATAAAGTATAAAAATAATCACTATGTTGTACACCTGAAACTAATATAATATTTATTTTTATTTTACTTTACAATACTGCATTGGTTTTGCCATACATCAACATGAATCTGCCACGGGTGTACATGAGTTCCCAATCCTGAACCTGACTGAGGCTCAGATCATGAACTCCTTATTGCCAAATTCAGACTCAAATTGAAGAAAGTATGGAAAACCACTAGGCCATTCAGGTATGACCTAAATCAAATCCGTTATGACTATACAGTGGAAGTGAGAAATAGATTTAAGGGACTAGATCTGATAGAGTGCCTGAAGAACTATGGACAGAGGTTCATGACATTGTACAGGAGACAGAAATCAAGACCATTCCCAAGAAAACTTTGTGACTTCCCTGGTGGCTCAGATGGTAAAGCGTCTGTCTACAATGCAGGAGACCCGGGTTCGATCCCTGGGTTGGGAAGATCCCCTGGAGAAGGAAATGGCAATCCACTCCAGGACTATTGCCTGGAAAATCCCATGGAGAGAAAAGCCTAGTAGGCTACAGCCCATGGGGTCGCAAAGAGTCGGACACGACTGAGCGACTTCACTTCACTTCACTTCACTTCCCAAGAAAAAGAAATGCAAACAAGCAAAATGGCTGTCTGAGGGGGCCTTACAAATAGCTGTGAAAAGAAGAGAAGCAAAAAGCAAAGGAGGAAAGGAAAGATATACCCATCTGAATGCAGAGTTCCAAAGAATAGCAAGGAGAGATAAGAAAGCCTTCCTCAGTGATCAAGAAATAGAGGAAAACAATAGAATGGGGAAAACTAGAGATCTCTTCAGGAAAATTGGAGATACCAAGGGAACATTTCATGCAAAGATGGGGCTTAATAAAGGACAGAAATGGTACAGACCTAACAGAAGCAGAAGATATTAAGAGGTGACAAGAATACACAGAAGAACTGTATAAAAAAATGATCTTCAAAACCCAGATAATCACAGTGGTGTGATCACTCACATTCACCTAGAGCCAGACATCCTGGAATTTGAAGTCAAGTGGGCCTTAGGAAGCATCACTACGAACAAAGCCAGTGGAAGTGATGTAATTCCAGTTGAGCTATTTCAAATCCTAAAAGATGATGCTGTGAAAGAGCTGCACTTAACATGTCAGCAAGTTTGGAAAACTCAGCAGTGGCCACAGGACTGGAAAAGGTCAGTTTTCCTTCCAATCCCAAAACAACGCCAAAAAATACTCAAACTACCGCACAATTGCACTCATCTCATACGCTAGTAAAATAATGCTCAAAATTCTCCAAGCCAGGCTTCAGCAGTGTGTGAACTTCCAGATGTTCAAGCTAGATTTAGAAAAGGCAGAGGAACCAGAGATCAAATTGCCAACATCTGCTGGATCATCGAAAAAGAGAGTTTCAGAAAGTACATCTACTTTTGCTTTATTGACTACCAAAGCCTTTGACTGTGTGGATCACAATAAACTGTGGAAAATTCTGAAAGAGATGGGAATACCAGACCACCTGACCTGCTTCTTGAGAAATCTAGATGGAGGTCAGGAAGCAACAGTTAGAACTGGACATGGAACAACGGACTGGTTCCAAATAGGAAAAGGGTATGTCAAGGCTGTATATTGTCACCCTGCTTATTTAACTTATATGCAGACTACATCTTCAGAAACGCTGGGCTGGAGGAGGCACAAGCTGGAATTAAGATTGCTGGGAGAAATATCAATAACCTCAGATATCCAGATGACACCACCCTTATGGCAGAAAGTGAAGAGGAACTAAAGAGCCTCCTGATGAAAGTGAAACAAGAGAGTGGAAAAGTTGGCTTAAAGATCAACATTCAGAAAACTAAGATCATGGCATCTGGTCCCATCACTTGGGAAATAGATGGGGGAACAGTAGCTGACTTTATTTTTTGGGGTTCCAAAATCACTGCAGATGACAACTGCAGCCATGGAATTATAAGATGCTTACTCCTTGGAAGGAAAGTTATGACTAACCTAGACAGCATATTCAAAAGCAGAGACATTACTTTGCCAACAAAGGTCCATCTAGTCAAGGCTATGGTTTTTCCAGTCATCATGCATGGATGTGAGAGTTGGAATATAAAGAAAACTGAGCGCCGAAGAACTGATGCTTTTGACTGTGGTTTTGGAAAAGACTCTTGAGAATCCCTTGGACTGCAAGATCTACCCAGTCCATCCTAAAGGAGATCAGTCCTGGGTGTTCATTGGAAGGACTCATGTTCAAGCTGAAACTCCAATACATTGGCCACCTGATGTGAAGAGCTGACTCATTTGAAAAGACCCTGATTCTGGGAAAGATTGAGAGCTGGAGGAGAAGGGGACAACAGAGGATGAGATGGTTGGATGGTATCACTG
Organism: Oreotragus oreotragus; assembly: GCA_006410675.1. NCBI lineage: Eukaryota > Metazoa > Chordata > Mammalia > Artiodactyla > Bovidae > Oreotragus > Oreotragus oreotragus. The sequence continues at coordinate 77,441 of SJYX01003771.1, forward strand.
ACTCAATGAACATGGGTTTGGGTAGACTCCAGCAGTTGGTGATGGATAGGGAGGCCTGGAATCCTGTGGTTCATAGGGTCACAAGGAGTTGGACATGACTGAGTTACTGACCTGAAAAAGTTATAGTTCCTTATATTTGTAAATCTGATTACTTGGAAAAGTCTAATATGTTGGCAGTTGCAACTCAGTGACCTCCATGCAAATTCAGTAAAGCAGATTTTCATTAGTGAAAGTTCTACTATATTGGAGTCTCATGACTTATTTCATAAAGATGTTTGCAAAAACTTACCTCACTCTATTTGTCTCATGTTAACACTCAAAATACTGTGACAGAAATCGTTTTAATGCAGGCGGATATAAGATGCCTGGTTATCACTAACATGGGTATTGAATAATTTCATGTTTTAGACATAAATCAGCTATGAAAGAGTCACTGAATTGTTTCTGAATTTTAAAAGGAATGTTACTGGAAAAGACAGCTTGTTAAGGGTCAGGAGAACAGAATACGAAACCTCACTTAAAACACTAAAGCACCCACATCTTTCTCTCAAATTGCTTTCAAAGTATTCAAACACACTCCTATAAACATGTCCGCATTGAATAAACTCCATATACTTTCTTTGAGCTTTTCAATCAAGTTCTTTGTAGCAGGGATGTGTACTGGGCCTGAGTCAGGACAGGTTAATCAGTTTAAAAACCTACAAAATGAATCATTGCTGGATCTCTGAAATCTTGGATTAAATCCAGGTGGATTATATTTGAACAACAAAAAAACAGATTTTGCAGTTTCCTTGATACCTTTAAGAATAAAACAGATTACCCATCTCTCTATCTGCCAGAAGAATAGAGTAGTTATCTTTCTCATGATCCCTCCCCCTCTCTCGTACCATTAATTTAGAGAAGGGGAGCTCAAAAGTTTTACCCAAAAAATAGTGAGCCTACACATCCACATGTGGCTATTCAATTTTTCTAGTTATTTCCACTGATAACTGCTCGTCTCTGTCTTATCTGATTTCTTCATAGCATCGCTGAGACTTGTCAGCTCACCAGGATACCATTTAGTTGCTAAAAGGGGTAAAAAGCTATCACCATTAAGTAGCCCACAATGAAACTATCCAGCAGGTCGCTGCTACCAAAACAAATCATAGAAGCACTGGACAACTGAGCCAGCTACAGACTGGATATCCTGATGTAAAGCCTAAACGGAGTGGTTTTTTCCTTAACATCCGCGTTTCCTCTGGATGTTCCCCTACGGGATTTATTTTCACGGCATTCTGTGTTTAAGAAAACCAGTGAGTGAAAGGCGGGTTGGATTAATTTCTGGGACTACTTTAAACAAAATTGCAAAGTTTACTGAGTGGTGACTACGAACTTTTTCCAACAGGAACACACCAGCCTACAACTACGACAAAGCGAAAAATTACAGTGGGCAGGTTTCCGGGGTCGCGGTGTTGGAAAGATCACCGTGAGATCCAACAGGCGACTCTACCAGCTGGCGGACCCCAGGCTTCAAAGGACGCCCTCGCTCCCAATACCCGTTACCGCGGCCANAAAAGCAGAGACATTACTTTGCCAACAAAGGTCCATCTAGTCAAGGCTATGGTTTTTCCAGTCATCATGCATGGATGTGAGAGTTGGAATATAAAGAAAACTGAGCGCCGAAGAACTGATGCTTTTGACTGTGGTTTTGGAAAAGACTCTTGAGAATCCCTTGGACTGCAAGATCTACCCAGTCCATCCTAAAGGAGATCAGTCCTGGGTGTTCATTGGAAGGACTCATGTTCAAGCTGAAACTCCAATACATTGGCCACCTGATGTGAAGAGCTGACTCATTTGAAAAGACCCTGATTCTGGGAAAGATTGAGAGCTGGAGGAGAAGGGGACAACAGAGGATGAGATGGTTGGATGGTATCACTGACTCAATGAACATGGGTTTGGGTAGACTCCAGCAGTTGGTGATGGATAGGGAGGCCTGGAATCCTGTGGTTCATAGGGTCACAAGGAGTTGGACATGACTGAGTTACTGACCTGAAAAAGTTATAGTTCCTTATATTTGTAAATCTGATTACTTGGAAAAGTCTAATATGTTGGCAGTTGCAACTCAGTGACCTCCATGCAAATTCAGTAAAGCAGATTTTCATTAGTGAAAGTTCTACTATATTGGAGTCTCATGACTTATTTCATAAAGATGTTTGCAAAAACTTACCTCACTCTATTTGTCTCATGTTAACACTCAAAATACTGTGACAGAAATCGTTTTAATGCAGGCGGATATAAGATGCCTGGTTATCACTAACATGGGTATTGAATAATTTCATGTTTTAGACATAAATCAGCTATGAAAGAGTCACTGAATTGTTTCTGAATTTTAAAAGGAATGTTACTGGAAAAGACAGCTTGTTAAGGGTCAGGAGAACAGAATACGAAACCTCACTTAAAACACTAAAGCACCCACATCTTTCTCTCAAATTGCTTTCAAAGTATTCAAACACACTCCTATAAACATGTCCGCATTGAATAAACTCCATATACTTTCTTTGAGCTTTTCAATCAAGTTCTTTGTAGCAGGGATGTGTACTGGGCCTGAGTCAGGACAGGTTAATCAGTTTAAAAACCTACAAAATGAATCATTGCTGGATCTCTGAAATCTTGGATTAAATCCAGGTGGATTATATTTGAACAACAAAAAAACAGATTTTGCAGTTTCCTTGATACCTTTAAGAATAAAACAGATTACCCATCTCTCTATCTGCCAGAAGAATAGAGTAGTTATCTTTCTCATGATCCCTCCCCCTCTCTCGTACCATTAATTTAGAGAAGGGGAGCTCAAAAGTTTTACCCAAAAAATAGTGAGCCTACACATCCACATGTGGCTATTCAATTTTTCTAGTTATTTCCACTGATAACTGCTCGTCTCTGTCTTATCTGATTTCTTCATAGCATCGCTGAGACTTGTCAGCTCACCAGGATACCATTTAGTTGCTAAAAGGGGTAAAAAGCTATCACCATTAAGTAGCCCACAATGAAACTATCCAGCAGGTCGCTGCTACCAAAACAAATCATAGAAGCACTGGACAACTGAGCCAGCTACAGACTGGATATCCTGATGTAAAGCCTAAACGGAGTGGTTTTTTCCTTAACATCCGCGTTTCCTCTGGATGTTCCCCTACGGGATTTATTTTCACGGCATTCTGTGTTTAAGAAAACCAGTGAGTGAAAGGCGGGTTGGATTAATTTCTGGGACTACTTTAAACAAAATTGCAAAGTTTACTGAGTGGTGACTACGAACTTTTTCCAACAGGAACACACCAGCCTACAACTACGACAAAGCGAAAAATTACAGTGGGCAGGTTTCCGGGGTCGCGGTGTTGGAAAGATCACCGTGAGATCCAACAGGCGACTCTACCAGCTGGCGGACCCCAGGCTTCAAAGGACGCCCTCGCTCCCAATACCCGTTACCGCGGCCAGCGCCTGGGTGCCGCGCCTACACGCGAAGGATACGCTCCAGGTAGTAGGCACCCTCAGCAGCCACCGCCTCTGCGGTGTCCCCGGCAGCCGACAAGCCCATGCCCAACGCTTCTTCCAGGACCCGCAGGGCCGAGGAGGGCGTCCCTTGCTGAGTAGCCATCTGAAACGCTCCGAGTGCCTTGCCCCTGACTGGACGCCGCAAGCACTAAGGCCAACCGTGAAGACGTAGAGTAGAACGCACACACAGCTCTCGCGAGAGTTTAGCCTCCACCCCTCCCACCACGCGGGCCGGAAAGGCTGCCTAGAGCCCTGAGCGTTGAAGCCCTCCGCGTTTCCTACGTTACCGGGGCAACCGCCGTTCCCTAGTTACCCTAACACTCAGCAAGCCGTGCCTGGAGTGGAAGAGGTAAAATGAATCAGTGAACTTGGTTTGCACACATTTTCTAACCGAAGTGGCTTGGTTTTCTTCAGTTTTGACCCTGAAGCATTTGTTTTTCACTTTGCTTTCTTCTCTGCTGCTACTGCTAAGTCACTTCAGTCGTGTCCGACTCTGTGTGACCCCATAGACGGCAGCCCACCAGGCTCCCCCATCCCTGGGATTCTCCAGGCAAGAACACTGGAGTGGGTTGCCATTTCCTTCTCCAATGCATGAAAGAGAAAAGTGAAAGTGAAGTCGCTCAGTCTGTCCGACTGTTAGCGACCCCATGGACTGCAGCCCACCAGGCTACTCCGTCCATTGGATTTTCCAGGCAAGAGTACTGGGGTGCGGTGCCATTGCTTTCTTCTCTAAATTGTCTTTTTTTGGTTCTTACAGGCCCATCATCAGTCCCCAGATATTTTAGGCATATGTAGAGTCCTAGCTTTTCCCAAGGAAAACTAATCGAAAAGAGGAATATCTTCAGCGCCTTGGGGAGGGGAGGGGCGGTGAAATCCTAAAAATCATAACTGAGAGATTGGCCCAGGGGAACTACAAATAAAAACCCAAACAATTCCATCTCATGCTCCTTTAAAGTATTATCTGAAAATTAGTCAAAACGTCTGTTTTTACTTTAGTTTTATATTCTGGGACTTGGAGGTATAGCGTTAATTTTTACCAAAGCAATGCCATTTCCATAAGAATTTTGAAGTACAAGTGATCCTAAAATGTATAATAAATGTTTGCCCAATCATGTGCAATCCTTTTGCTATGACATAATTTTCTTTGGGTTTATATTGTGTATGTATCAGAAGCATCTACAGGGCCGTTTTCTTTACAGATTTTTTTTTATCTTACACTCTGAAAAATTCATGTCAAACAGCAACTCATTATAAAATTTCCCATTTAATACCAAAAAAAAAAAAAAATAGTGGTAACTTCTAATGAAATGATTAAGAGTTTCATTATTGGAATCAGAAAGGCTGCATTCAGAGCCTGACTCCCCCATTCAGTTCAGTTCAGTTCAGTTCAGTCGCTCAGTCGCGTCTGACTCTTTGCTACTCCAGACTGCAGCCCGCCAGGCTTCTCTGTCCATCACCAACTCCCAGAGCCTACTCAAACTCAGGTGCATGCAGTCGGTGATGCCAACCAACCATCTCATCCTCTGTCATCCCCTTCTCCCCCCACCTTCAATCTTTCCCAGCATCAGGGTCTTTTCAAATGAGTCAGCTCTTCGCATCAGGTGGCCGAAGTATTAGAGTTTCAGCTTCAACATCAGTCCTTCCAATGAACACCCAGGACTGATCTCCTTTAGGAAGAACTGGTTGAATCTTCTTGCAGTCAAAGGGGCTCTCAAGAGTCTTCTCCAACACCACAATTCAAAAGCATCAAGCCTTTGTTTTCTCTTCTCTAAAACAATAATTTTAATATTCACCTTACTAAAATATAGATTAAATGAAATGAAATATGTGAAAAGTACTAAAGGTCATGAAGAAGCATGGTCTCTACCTACAAAAGTAAATTTTTCTTGTTCACTGGTTGAATCTTCTTGCAGTCAAAGGGGCTCTCAAGAGTCTTCTCCAACACCACAATTCAAAAGCATCAAGCCTTTGTTTTCTCTTCTCTAAAACAATAATTTTAATATTCACCTTACTAAAATATAGATTAAATGAAATGAAATATGTGAAAAGTACTAAAGGTCATGAAGAAGCATGGTCTCTACCTACAAAAGTAAATTTTTCTTGTTCAGAAATATAAGTTTTCTTTGAAAGAGAAGTGTAATAGACATCTAAATCGAGCTTTATATAAGCTCTACTCTAATAGAGCTTTATAAAATGGTTTCATTGGATATGTTCATTTTATATCACTATTAAAAGCAAAGTTACCCTCCCCAAAACAGTGTTCAATATATCAAACATTTTCAATATATGTTTATAAAATATACTTAAAATATTAAATAAGTTATCCAATCCCCAATTGGATATTAAATTTATAAGAAATTTAAATATATACAAAACCTTCTAAGGCAAAACTTAAATACACTTAGAAATGTCAAATACTCAAAAAGGGAGATATGTTTGAGAAAACTCTCAAGAGTTCCTTGGACTGCTAGGATATCAAACCACTCAATCCTAAAGGAAATTAATGCTGAATATTTACTGGAAGGACAGATACTAAAGTTGAAACTCCGATACTTTGGCCACCTGATGCAAAGAGCCAACTCATTGGAAAAGACCCTGATGCTGGGAAAGATTAAAGGCAGAAGGAAAAAGGGATGAGGGATGATCTCATCCTCATCTAGGATAAGATGGTAGGATGGCATTACTGACTCAATAGANCTTTGGCCACCTGATGCAAAGAGCCAACTCATTGGAAAAGACCCTGATGCTGGGAAAGATTAAAGGCAGAAGGAAAAAGGGATGAGGGATGATCTCATCCTCATCTAGGATAAGATGGTAGGATGGCATTACTGACTCAATAGACATGAGTTTGAGCAAGCTCCAGGACACAGTAAAGAACAGGGAAGCCTGGCAAGCTGCAGTCCACGGGGTCACAAAGAATCAGACATGACTGAGCAACTGAACAGCAATAGGAATCATAATGTCAGGTCAGTTTATTTTTCTCCCTCAGTTCTTACCTCATCATGATAAAAATTTGGACTAAAGTGTTTATAGCTCAATTTAGCTCAACCAAACACAAATTTTATTAGATAAACACTTTCAAAATATGAGAGCAGGCCAAACTTAAAGGAAGCTTATTTTGCCCTGTTGGCATCCTCCCTTTTTATATTTCCAGTCTCCTCCTTCTGGTTATGCCCTGTGCAAAATAGGGCTTATACCCACCACTAATCAGTGAAAGGGAATGCAAATGGGCATACACTCAAGGCTGATTGACATTTGCACGTTATATAACAGCAGACTGTGTTTATGTCTTTACATAATTCAGTCTGTTATAATCAGATGTAGAATATTTATAAATCCTTAATGCTCTCCTTGCTGCTTAGGTTACTTTGAAAAACCCCTGTGGTTATTTAGGATCCACTGTGTGTCTACAGCTCATGTGCAGGAGTTAGTAAAGTCTCTGTGGTTATTTTGTAGCACATCTGTGAGCTCTCCTGGGTGTGTCTGGGATGAGTTTTAGAGATCAGCTGGCATCCCTTTCAGCCAGGCCTCCCCTCCTTGCTCATGACTAACTTCCTACCTAACAATAAGAAAACAGATAAATTATGACCAATATTCACTGCTTATGGTGGAGGAGAAATGGAAAAGATTCTTCTCAAAAGAGATAAAAAATATAAATAAATCGTACAATTTAAGTATCACTACACCATTCCTCAAAAATATATTTTTTTTAATTTGAGAAGTCTCATTTTCTAAGTGTTCTAAATAATCAAAGCTTTAGCTTAGAATTACCAACTTGATTATATCCATTTTATGAATTTTAGTTGTCAGCCCAGATATTTTGGCTCCCCTACAATTTGAACACATTTCATAAGACCTGGACAACAGTGTATTTTTAAACTAAAATTAGTAGTGTCTTTAATATCTTTTTAAACCTTTAGATTTTTATAAGCATGAGTAATATTTTAAAATGCCCAGAGATAAATCCATGCATCTATGGACACCTTATCTTTGATAAAGGAGGCAAGAATATACAATGGAGAAAAGACAATCTCTTTAACAAGTGGTGCTGGGAAAACTGGTCAACCACTTGTAAAAGAATGTAGAACACTTTCTAACACCATACACAAAAATAAACTCAAAATGGATTAAAGATCTAAATGTAAGACCAGAAACTATAAAACTCCTAGAGGAGAACATAGGCAAAACACTCTCCGGCATAAGTCACAGCAGGATCCTGTATGATCCACCTCCCAGAATATTGGAAATAAAAGCAAAAATTTAAAAATGGGACCTAATTAAAATTAAAAGCTTCTGCACAACAAAGGAAACTATAAGCAAGGTGAAAAGACAGCCTTCAGAATAGGAGAAAATAATAACAAATGAAGCAACTGACAAACAACTACTCTCAAAAATATATACATAACTCCTGCAGCTCAATTCCAGAAAAATAAATGACCCAACCAAAAAATGGGCCAAAGAGCTAAACAGACATTTCTCCAAAGAAGACATACAGATGGCAAACAAACAAATGAAAAGATGCTCAACATCACTCATTATCAGAGAAATGCAAATCAAAACCACAATGAGGTACCATTTCACCCCAATCAGAATGACTGCAATCCAAAAGTCTACAAGCAATAAATGCTGGAGAGGGTGTGGAGAAAAGAGAACCCTCTTACACTGTTGGTGGGAATTCAAACTAGTAGAGCCACTATGGAGAAACTGTAAGGAGATTCCTTTAAAAACTGGAAATAAAACTGCCTTATGATCCAGCAATCCCACTGCTGGGCATACAAAATGAGGAAACCAGAATTGAAAGAGACACGTGTACCCCAATGCTCATCACAGCACTGTTTATAATAGCCAGGACATGGAAGCAACCTAGATGTCCATCAGTAGATGAATGGATAAGAAAGTGGTGGTACATATACACAATGGAGTATTACTCAGCCATTAAAAAGAATACATTTGAATCAGTTCTAATGAGGTGGATGAAACTGGAGCCTATTATACAGAGTGAAGTAAGCCGGAAAGAAAAACATCAATGCAGTATACTAACACATATATATGGAATTTAGAAAGGTGGTAACAATAACCCTGTATGCGAGATAGCAAAAGAGACACAGATGTATCAGTCTTTTGGACTCTGTGGGAGAGGGAGAGGGTGGGACGTTTTGGGAGAATGGCATTGAAACATGTATAATATCATATAAGAAATGAATCACCAGTCCAGGTTCGATGCAGGATACAGGATGTTTGGGGCTGGTACACTGGGATGAGGCAGGTGGGAGGGGGGTTCAGGATGGGAAACACGTGTACACCTGTGGTGAATTCATGTTGA
>SJYX01003771.1:93668-112035 GCA_006410675.1 Oreotragus oreotragus
TGTAAGGCTTCTCCAGACAGCCATTTTGCTTTTTTGCATTTCTTTTCCATGGGGATGGTCTTGATCCCTGTCTCCTGTACAATGTCACGAACCTCATTCCATAGTTCATCAGGAACTCTGTCTATCAGATCTAGGCCCTTAAATCTATTTCTCACTTCCACTGTATAATCATAAGGGATTTGATTTAGGTCATACCTGAATGGTCTAGCGGTTTTCCCTACTTTCTTCAATTTAAGCAGGAAGATAGAGGAGTTCTAAGAATGAGCCCAGGATCTAGGACACACCTTGAGGGTTTCACAGAACACACAGACTCCTATTAGCCCTTTGTCACTCTGTAACTGTCAATAGCGAGCAGTGGCTGCGTGGCGCTGGAGCCGCGTGTGCTTTATTGACGATGCCAAAGCCTTTGACTGTGTGGATCATAACACACTGTGGAAAATTCTTCAGGAGATGGGAATATCAGACCACCTGACCTGCCTCTTAAGAAATCTGTATGCTGTCTTCTCTTGTGTTGTTGGAAGAGGGTGTTTGCTATGACCAGTGCATTCTCTTTGCAAAACAACTCTATAAGCCTTTGCCCTGCTTCTAGCTTGCAATATTTCATAGAAGCCCAAAAGGACCAAGGCAAGACATTATAAAACTTGTGATTAATTTAATCCTAGTATTGATTTCCCAGCCACACCTTGTGCATTCCCTTCTCTTTTGAGAAGTGGTTTTTGCCATTGTACTGTACTGATAGCAAAGTGAAAGTGTTAGTTCCTCAGCTGTGTCCAACTTTTTGTGACCCCATGGACTGTAGCCTGCTAGGCTCCTCTGTCCATGGAATTCTCCAGGCAATAATACTGGGTGGGTAGCCATTCCCTTCTCCTGGGATCTTCCCAGCCCAGGGATCGTACCCAGGTTTCCTGCATTGAAAGCAGAGTCTTTACCATCTGAGGAATCAGGAAAGCCGAAGTACTCCTTGCCAATGAATGGTTGCATATTAAAAATGATCTTCCTGAATATTGCTTCCGTATCCTAACTTCTTAATTATTAGTTGAGTTGAATTCAAGTTCTTTTTGAAGATATTATTTCAGAGACTTTAGACATTATTTCCAGTTTTGACTGAATAGAGTTCACTTTGAAATTTCTTTTCATTTCACTTCACGCTTAGTTCTACTCTTTCTTAGATCTCCAGCCTTTTCTGTTTTAGATCCCCAGTTCATTTTCCTACAGCACACCCTTAGTAACACTTTCAGAATATGTGCATAGAAAAAACCTAACAGTTGTGCTGGTCATGGAATTTTATGTTAAAAAATCATATCCTTCACAATTTGAACCATTATTCTCTTTCCATCTATCATTCTCATAAGGACTCTGCTGTTCTCTTTACTGTTCATTTGTTAATAAATGCTTATATCCGTCTTCCTTCTGAAGATTTTAGGATACTTTTTCATCCTTATTGTTCTAAGATGTGCGTAAGGGTGGAGTCTGCTTTCAGTTTGAAGCCGATCATCTTTCTTAAGCCTTGGAAAATCTCCTCTTTCTCCTTTTTATTTCCTCCATTCAGTTTTCCATTTTTCCAGAACTCTTGTTAAATAGGTGTCAAACTCTGAGTTGGTCCCTGATGTTTTCTTAACTTTTCTTTTATATTTTCTATTTCTGATGTTTCTGTTCTAGTTTCAAGATATTTACTTTTGAATTAAAAAGTGTATACTTTTTTTTTTTTTGGAAAGGAGGGATCATGTTTTCATTTCCACACATTTTTCCTTGTTCTCTGATGGTCATTTTTTAAAATAATGCAAAAATTTTAGTGATCTTCAAAAAGTTTGAGGATATTAGTTACATGTTTTGAAAAGTTTTCCTCTTATCTTTGGATAATAAATATCTGTTTCTCCCAGGGTCAGTTATTGCATCTGATTACCTGTCTTTTTATTTTGTGCTTTATTTTCCTCAAATATCTGGTGCTTTTGATTTTCCATTCGCACCTATGAAGAAAGTGTGTAGATGTTTTTTCTCAACTGATATCTCCCTTCAGTACCAACTTCCAGTTCTGTGTTTGTGGGCAGGGCTAATCTTTAGACTTCATTCAGGGGCAGCTGTTGCCAACCAGGGATGATTTTGTCCTCCCCAAAATATTTGGCAATGTCTGAAGACATTTTTGTTCTTCTCAAATGGGGTTACTACTGTGTTACTAGGGTAGAGAGCAGGGATACTACTAAACATCCTATAGTGCAAAAACAGTCCCCTCAAAGAAGTATCCAGCTTAAATTATTAACAGTTACTGTTGAGGAACCCTGTTCTAGGGTGTAAAGGCAGAAATATAGGCAGACTTATCGTTCTCCTGGTGCCAAATATGGGGTACCTTTCTTTTGAGGTGCCAGTATTTGGAGTGGCTCAGTGGGTAAGGAATCTGCCTGCCAATGCAAGAGACTTGGGAGATGCAAGTTTGATCCCTGGGTAAGGAAGATCCTCTGGAGGAGGGCATGGCAACCCACTCCAGTATTCTTGCTTGGAAAATCCCATGGACAGAGGATCCTGGAGGGCTGCAATTCATGGGGTTGCAAAGAGTCAGACACAACTTAACAGCTGAGCACTGAGCACAGCCTTCCCAGGGCAAAGTGCTCTCTTTCTTTGGAGGATAAGCTTCCAGTTTTGCTACGAGAACTTAATGCTACTATTTCTAACTTCTCAGTACTGTGAATGGGAGGATGGGCCCAACTGTTTTGTGGTCAGTTTTTGATTAATTACTTATCCCAATGGTTTATGCCCCTGTGGCTCACATCTACTTCTGTACTTTCTGACTTTGGACTTAGAGGCTGTCTGGTTCCACTGAGGATAATCAGTATTTCCCACTTTTACTGCAGCCCTTCCTAAGCATATTCTTAGCTACTGCTTTCTTTTCAAAGCAGTCCTACCTCTGTCTGTATCATCAAGAAATTAATCAAAACCCTGTGTTTTGATGGCTTCCCTCCTATTCTCAGTGTTATTATAAATGTATTTACCATTATTCACTTTTACTCTCATTTCAGTAAAAGCTTAGAAAAGAAGATAATTACACAGTCTCTCTCATGATTGAACTTAATAGACAAATTGAAAGAACATCTAATTTCAAATATATGAAATACATAATATGTCTTTTTGGTGAATATAGTTTTAACTTTGGAGAAGGCAATGGCACCCCACTCCAGTACTCTTGTCTGGAAAATCCCATGGACGGAGGAGTCTGGCAGGCTGCAGTCCATGGGGTCGCTAAGAGTGGGACACGACTAAGCGACTTCACTTTCACTTTTCACTTTCATGCATTGGAGAAGGCAATGGCACCCACTCCAGTACTCTTGCCTGGAGAATCCCAGGGAAGGGGGAGCCTGGTGGGCTGCCGTCTATGGGGTTGCACAGAGTTGGACACGACTGAAGTGACGCAGCAGCAGCAGTTTTAACTTAAACTTGACTTGTTATGGTTAATATTTTCTCTTCTAAAGGTCAGGATTTTATTAAACAAATAGTTCAGTTTTTTTTTCTTAAATTTGATAACTTTATAATAGCTTTTTCGCATCTTCTTTTCCATCACAATATCAAACTTAATATCATAAAATGCAAATGCTGCTACTCTCTGGAAAAGAAGCATGGATGAAGTCCACCCTCAGACACAGATATGATAAACAAATCCTACAATTAACCTCCTGACTGTCCAATCTGGACAATTTGCATTGACTGCCTCTGGCTGCTCTCATTCTCCAGGCAGCCTAGATAGTATCTGATGGAATCAGTGGGGCTTGGGGTGTGTTCATATAGATCAGCTCTATGATGTTAAATCTTTCTCCTAGGAGAGATGGTCATATCCCTGGTTGATCATAGTCTTAGGGTTTATGCCAAATGAATTCAGAAAGCAAAAAACCTGGAGGTTGTTGTGGGGGAGTACTTATGCCCCACTGTTTCCATAGAAACAGAAAGTCATAGAAATGACTAGTGACTTCTGATATTAATACTCCTGGCCTCTTTTATACCCTCACTCCTATGTTGATGGTGAATTTTCTAGAAGAAAAGGAACTCAGCTCCTTCTTTCTCTTTCAGATCCTCCTCTTTGTAAGAGGCATATATCCTGATCTTTTCTCTGCCATATAGTAAGGAACTTAATTCCATGGCCTAAGGTTGTCTGGCTACACTTGAAACTAGGTAGGGAATTTTGCTTGATTTAAAATGGGGTACTACCAAGTCGTTTGAGTCACAGAACCAAAGCTATGGTCTTCATCCAACTCTGTAAGGGTTAAACATTAGTGTTTTTTGGTTGATATGCCTGACTCCTGTGTCTATCTCTCAGTGGAGCTTGAACTTGGAAGAAAGAAGAGGTATTGTCTTAGTTTGTTAGGGCTGCCATAGCAAAGTACCATGGATGGGGTGGTTAAAATAACAGAAATTTATTTCCTCACTATTCCGCAGGCTAGAAGTCCAAGATCAAGGTGTCTGTATAGTTTGTTTCTTTTGAGGCCTCTTTCTTTGGTTTATAGAAGACCTTGTTCTCCCTGTGTCCTCATCTCACCTTCCCCCTGTCTCAGTCCTAATCTCTGTTTATAAGAACATCAAGATTACTAGGTTAGGGTCCACCCTAATAATCTCATTCTAACTTAATTACCTCTCAGGTAAAGCAACCAGGAGACCTGGATTCGATCCCTGGGTCAGGAATATGCCCTGGAGAAGGAAATGGCAACCCACTCCAGTACTCTTGCTTGGAAAATTTCATGGACTGAGGAGCCTGGTAGGCTATAGTCCATGGGGTCACAAAGAGTCAGACATGACTGAGCGACTTCATTTTCACTTTCACATCTTTAAAGACTATTTCCAAATACAGTCATGTTCCAAGGTACTGTGGTTGAGACATATGAATTTTGGAGGGGCAGAATTCAGCTTGTGTATATGCTGGTGATAGACTCCTCCTGAAGTTCCAGCTGGTACGTACAAATGCACTTCTAGCTGGACCTAGCTGTCATGCTCCTATAGTCCCCTAGCATCTGACATAGCCTGGCGCATGATTTGTTCTCAGTACAGCTAATTATTAGTTATTGTCTCCAGACCATGTTATAAGTTTTAACCCTTTACTTTTAAAACAGCTTACCAAAATGGCTTAACACAGGGCCTAATAATGTTAATGACGTAAACAAATATAGTAAGAAGAATTAAATCATTCCAACCTGGAATGGAAAGTGACCTCAAATATTTCAACCACAATTACAAATTATCAAAACTTGTATCATTCAAAAATGAGTACTTTTTTAGTACTTTATTATATTGTAGTGCATTTATTCACACAATCATTTCACTCTTGTAAAAATAAACATGGTCTCAAAATGTCAAAGGGTTATATGATATTATACATGTTTCAATGCCATTCTCCCAAATCATCCCCCCCTCTTCCTCTCCCACAGAGTGCAAGGGGCTGTTCTGTACATCTGTGTCTCTTTTGCTGTTTCGCGTACACTGTTCTCTTACTTCTCCATGCTCTCAGTATGTCTACATATAAGGATCACACTAGAGTTTATTTTTTTGTTTCTAATCTATAGAGTACACATTACAATTGTGCAAAATAATAATAAATATCTTCAACAGGAAGACCAAATGAGGAAATTCCCTGGCAAGTATAAGAGCTGGGAGTCCACTCTTTCACTGCAGAGGACCCAGCTGCATAGAACTTCTATTCAGGGTAAGTAATATAGCTTTCCGGTGAATTTTAAGTGTGTGATATGTTATCATTTGAAACATATCAGAAATTTATATATTTGGAGTCAGACTCTTCATGCAAATCAATTTATATAACCAAAAAAAAATACTTAAGGGATAAATTATATCAGGATTTTAAAGGCATTTGTCATAGATAAAAAATAAATATTGATAGACATACAAATAAAATTATAGAATAATCATTTAAATTATGTTATATTTTGTGCACTTGTTAAGAGAGATCACTTAAAACACTATTGACCAAGCAAAGCTAAGTCCACTAAATTTACTTCAGCAAGGGAGATTATCATCTTGACAGTGTGAGTAATGTTTGAAAAGCAGAAGTGAGAGAAGAATATTTAGAAAGTTGAGAGCATACTTGCAAGAGATTTTTAAGGTAGAAAATTTAAGAGGGAATCTGGTTAGAATTGGTAAAGAATCCACCTGCCAATGCAGGAGACACAAGAGACGTAGGTTCAATCCTTGGGTTGGGAAACTGCCCTGGAATAGGAAATGGCAACCCACTCCAGTATTCTTGCCTCGAAAATTCTATAGGCAGAGGAGCCTGATGGGCTGCAGTCCATGGGGTCACAAAGAATTGGACATGACTGAATGACAACAAACACAATGCTCTGATAGATTAGAATCAGAGGTGAAAGTCTTAAAGAAAGTCTTGATAAACGAATTCATTTCCTAATAGGTGAGTTATTTATTCAAGTGAGCAAAGTGTTGTTGTGATGAGGAGATAGTTATTTGCCCAGATGAGCAAATTGTTTGCCCATAAAAATTGCTTTGCAAAAAGTTTCTGATGCAAACAGCAAAGATATTTGTTAGTTTGGAATCTGATTTAAAATTTCCTGCCTCAGAGGAAAGTAATGTTGACACAGGTAGCCTCAGATTACTGTGGGAAGTTTGATCTGACTTTAGGAAAATCAATCCATTAGTCTCATCAGCAAAATGAAGCCCAGACTCTTACTAGGCAACCGGAATATCCTGAACACTTTATCAATCATCTATTGCCACAAAATGGTGGGCTTAAAAAGCACTCCAAAACCCTAGAGCAGACACAGAATTACACGTTCTTTCTTACTTATGCATTTCTGAGTCAAGTAAGGTTCAGCTGATCTAGATAGGGCTCAATTATGCTTAACTCCAAAGTTTGGTTGAATTCAGGCATTTTCCAGATGTCTTCCATTCTCTTTGACAAGACGTTCCACAAAGCCTGATCTTCTCTTGGAAAAAGAAAGAGCAGAGGAGGGCAAATTTAACCATCCAAGTGCATTTCAGACCTTTGCATAAATCTATAATGTAAGCTCTGACAGTTGCATTATCTTTCTTTTCCGTGCAAGTGCCTCACTGAAGCTTTCACTGTCCAGGTGCCCATTTCAAAGAGGTACCCACTTCAGAGATGACTATCTCAAATAACACATGCCAGTCACAGGACTAGATAAAAAACCTGGCTTCTCCATCCCCATCTCTGCCCAGGCTCCTTTGTTTCAGAGATCTTGGTTGGTTTCTAAAACTTACCATTTGAGCCACTTATTTTTCTCTTCCAGTGCTTTAAATTCCAGCCCTTATGGTTTAAACCAGTATAGCGTGAGCCTTCAAAACCCCACTCTCAACCCCAGTGAAAGTAGAACCCCAGGCTGATTCTCTTTCTCTTCTTTCTCTTCCTGTCTTTCCCCCTCACTGTGTGGCCCCAGGTATAGCATGGATCTAATCTTTATGTTATATGTTATGTTAGTTGCTTAGTCGTGCCCGACCCTTTGCTACCCCATGGACTGCAGCCCACCAGGCTCCTCTGTCCATGAGATTTTCCAGGCAAGGATACTGGAGTGGGTTGTCATTTCCTTCTCCAGGGGATCTTCCCAACCCAGGGATCAAACCCAGGTCTCCTGCACTGCAGGCAGATTCTTTACCAACTGAGCTACAGGACTTGTGAAAAATAAAACCTTTTTTCAATATTTTCTGATGGGTATTACTAAGAGAATCTTGCAGTCCCAATGAGAACCACAAGGGCCAGGAAAAAGACTCGTTAGTTACCCAGAGACTGAGACCAGCATGCAGTAATGCCACATCTACTGGAAATCTCCACCAATCAAAGTGAAACTCAAAAATTCAACCCCCAAATTTACCTGAAATAAGGCCCAAAAATCAAGTCAAGAAAGCCCCTGCCATGAGATCATATCAAGGACTAGAGTTGGAACCCAATAATTCAACCTACCAAATTTTTTAAAAGAGACACTCTTAAATGATGCCTTCAACCAGCCTTAGTCAGAGATGGTTTGGCAAATTAAAAAGCCTCTATGCAGGCATAGTAAAGTACTCAAACATAATTAACATGGATAGTTTCTCCCCCATATCATTTACTATATCATTTCTACAAATCAGTTTTGAGCCTTTTAGAATTATAATCTGATGAAGTTTTGGGCATTGGACCAAAGAAGAAAAATAGAAAATACTGAAGTACTGGTTTCACATGAGATTGTCTCCATGTTAAATCATTTAAATGTACCCAATAAATCTATCAGCTTGTAATGAAAATGTGAGAATCTTACAGACTTTATATAATTCTATCTATGAGATAAAACAGCTTTCAGTGCCCTTTGGTTATTCAAGTAGCCCCCCAAAAGACATCACTGTTCAAGCCATGTCCTTCCTTCTTTCTTTCTAACCTCTCAATTGCTATTTCTAAAACTACAGTATTCTTTTGCTCCCAGGGCCAGACACTGTGTTTTTTATATAATTATAAAAAACCAAATGAGTACAGAGTGAATTGTAGGCTACAAAAATAATTATTTAAAATTCATATTAAATTGATTAATAATTCAAGTCATAATTATCAGTGTAGTTATAGCTTGTTTTTTTAAAGAAGATAGTCATGAAGTAGTTATGGCCATAAGTCCAAATATTAGCCCCCTAGGAGATGAGGGTGTCAAATTATTATATTCACAGTCTACCTGTAGCCAAGACACACTACTAACATAACTGATGACCTAGTGATAAAGCCTTTTTTTAAAAACCTTTCTTGATATTATCTGTAATTTATTAACACTGATTAACAAATAAATTATAAGAACAGTGAAGAGAACTGGCAGCATTGCTGAGATATAATCTCATATTAAGGAAATTACTATTCTGAAGCTAAATTTCAATTGTAAAATGTCAAAAAGAGTCATTTGCTCTACAAACATCAATAACATCTATAGTCCTACATTGTATCAAAATCAACTATCATAGGCTTACAAAAATTATTCATATTAAATGTAAAAACTCAGGAATACCATGGACAAATTACTTAATTTCTCTACACCTTGGTTTCTGTAAAGTGAAGAGTTGGTATCTAATTTATAGGGTATGATGAGTCTAATCCATACAGAGTACCATATCTGGTAGAAAGCATGAACCAACTCTTTATTCTCTGCTTTTTTCCTGTGACTCAATAGAAATTGCCTTCCTCTGTCTTCTCTCCTTCTGCATCTCCCTCACTGTTGTCCCCTACAGGCACTATGGTTATAATGTGTTTGCTTTAAACTAATGAAGCTAATGTTTCAGTTCTTTTCATATGCATGTCACTTCCAAGGCCCTGCAAAAGACCATAGGGATGTATTTTCACTGGGGTAAAGTTTTGTAAAATCTGCAAGAATAAGATGTCTTAACTATTTACAATTTGCAAGATATAATGTGTCCATCTCTTTCCACTCTAGCATCCTCTCTGGCATATTTTCCTCCTGAATAAAAGTGTATTGCAGTGGCCAGGACATTTCAGGGATCCTTCTGAGAACAAGGCAAGTAGAGAATAAATTTAGTGTAGGTAAAATGGGACATGTTCATGGGGTCAGCAGTCAATTCTGTCATAATTATGTTTTTGCTCCTTCCTGGTGTACCATGCCTACTGTGCCCCCTTATTGACTTAGCCAGGATAATGATGGTAATGTGAAAAGCTAGAGGCTGTATTTCTAGACAAATATGTCCTATGGCACCAAGAACTAAAAGAATGTGTGAAGTGGAAGAAGAAAAAGGCTTGAAATGTTTGGCTCTAGAAACTTGTCTGTAGGAAATTCTTCCAATAAACCAAGCTGTAAAATTGTCAGCAAAGGAGTCAGTTCTCATGGTAGAGTAGTCAGTCATAAGAGAAATGTCCTCTTATCATGAATGGACTGAATAAGATCACATTTACTTGATTGATTATTATTAAACACTCTTCCCATTTTATCTTTTTTGATGGCAATCACATGAAATAGAGGCTTCCCTGGTGGCTCAGTTAGTAAAGAATCTACCTACAATGCAGGAGACCCAGGTTCAATCCCTGGGTCAGGAAGATCCCCTGGAGAAGGAAATGGCAACCCNAAGAGAAATGTCCTCTTATCATGAATGGACTGAATAAGATCACATTTACTTGATTGATTATTATTAAACACTCTTCCCATTTTATCTTTTTTGATGGCAATCACATGAAATAGAGGCTTCCCTGGTGGCTCAGTTAGTAAAGAATCTACCTACAATGCAGGAGACCCAGGTTCAATCCCTGGGTCAGGAAGATCCCCTGGAGAAGGAAATGGCAACCCGCTCAAGTATTCTTGCCTGGAAAATCCCAAGGACAGAGGAGCCTGGTGGGCTGCAGTCCATGGGATTGCAAGAGTCAGACACCACTTAGCAACTAAAACACCACTACCATGTGAAATAGAACTTAGAATTTACAAAACAGCAATCTATAGTAATACCAAAAGCAGAGCAATGTCTGTATGCAAAATCTTATGTTATATGCATAGCAGTATATTGGATCATAAGCATAACAAGTTGTTAGGCTGAGGTAAACCTTTCAGAAATATAAGAATAACAAAAAAAGTCAAGTTACTCACAGTAGAGAAAATCTCAATGGTCTAGTCTCTCTATTGAAAATACTGTTAAAACTATAGAGGCAATCAAAGAATACATAGCCAAAACTACAATCCAAAATAATGTTATAAACAGATAATTTATATATATATATATTTAATTTTTCTAGATTTTATGATATTTGTACAACAGTACATGTAAGCTTTTAAAAATTTGTGATTTATTGTATTTTTTTCTCCTTACAAATAATTAACTTATTATGAAAGGTTAGTTTTACTTTTAAAATTCAGTGTGCCTTTTCTTAAGAGGGGCCCCAAAGTGATACAACTTCAAGCCCTACAAAACTGAAATCTTCCCCTGAATGTATTACAAGCATTCACGCAGAGTTTTGGAGTCTCAAGTAATAAACAGAAACAACACTGGAACAGTAGAGTACACTAGAGCATAGTATAGCAGAGTTAGAGATTTTTTAAAAAACCTATACAGGAGTTTTAATGGGAGGTGTTCTATTTCATCTCCCATGGGACATTTGACAATGTTTGAAGACATATTTGATTACTGTGGCTGGAGGGAGTATTACTGGCGTCTAGTTAAGTAAAGGTCAAGGATGCTGCTACAAAACACAAAAAGTCCTCCACAACTGTCCAGATTATCTGAATTTGTCCAAGAATTGTCTGACCCAAAATGTCAGTAGCAGCAAGACTGAGAAAGCCTGACCTGTACTAACACAGCCAGAGAGAAGGTGGACTTATGGCCATTATATCACTACTGATACAAAGCCATAAGCATTCTGACATGGACCAGTGTGAATCAAACAAGACTGTGGACCCTCCCAGACTGTAAACAGAAGAAACAGAGATGGGATAATGGTAGGAGGCAACCAGGCCAGAATTTTAAAAAATCCATTTCCCTGGCAGTCATGCTAAATTTTCCCCTAATATCTGGAGGCCAAGAAGATTGATAGGTAATACTGAATTCACACCAACCCTCTATAATTTGGTGTTATGACATATTCAGCTTTTCAAATCTCAAGTTTATCACCTCTAAAAAGGAAATAAAAATTCTTCATAGAGTTGTTATAAAGAGTTTTAAAGTGCCTTGTGCCCCTTCCTTCTAGAATTCATATTGTGTCAGGACTGGGGTGGTGTGTGAGGCATGAGCTGAAGGTCTGTCCCCCTTCCATCTCTCACTTACACACACACCTTAACTCTGAAGGCCACCATCACCAAAGGGAGAAATGTCTATGGGAAAAAAAAAAAAACAACAAACAGGTAAGTTGGAGCAAAGTCTTAAGTTTCAGAATGCAAGCCCAGGTGTAAAGTATTTAGAAGAATGCCTACTTAGAAAAGTATTTGTTTGCTTGCCTTTTACCTACCTTACAAAACAGGTGAGCGCTTCCAAGCTGTGTAGAGAAGAATCAAAGGATTTCAAGTCAGAGACTGCATCCTGTATGGGAAGTCCTGCATCTTTGTCTGGCTGATGATGGAGCAAGCGGAGGTAGAGAAGAGTAGACTTCTAAATGAGGTTGATCAGCCAAGAAGAGAGGAGAATGGTTTGCTGTCCATCTGAAACCCCTAGAAGCAAAAGCCTCACACCTGCCGTGGAGCAGGAAAGCAGAGATGACTGCTGGACAACTTGAGGAAGCCTCAACAACTTTTCCATTGTCCAGAAGAAGTACATGAGAGGGAGGGTCCCTTCCCAGTGCCCATAAAGTGTCAATCGCTCAGTCATGTCTGACTTTTTGCAGCCACGTGGTCTGTAGCTCACCAGGCTCCTCTGTCCTTGGGATTTTTCAAGGCAAGAATACTGCAGTGGGTTGCCATTCCCTTCTCCAGGGAATCTCCCTGACCCAGTCTCCTACACTGCAGGTGGATTATTCACCAGGTGAGCCATCAGGGAAGCCCATAAGGAAAGTGCAGAGGTTATGGGAGACTCAGATGCTGCATAGATAAGAGGGAGGGGCACCACATGAAAAGAGACATGAGCCCTCTCTCTCAGTAGCAGTGAGGCCTGGGACTTCCCTGTTGGTCCAGTGGTTAAGTCTCCGTGCTCCTACTGCAGGGGGGTGCAGTTCAATCTCTGGCTGAAGAACTAAGATCCAGCGATCAGAAGGAAAAAAAGCAAATGAGGCCTAACAAGCCTTAGCACGCATTTTATGAAGGATCGTACCACCTGAGAACTGTTGAGAACTAATGCACATCTCAGAAGAGATCAGCAAAGAACTAGGAAAGACCCCTGCCCCCGGAAATCTCCATTCAAAATCAAATTCAGACAGAAGAGGGAGAGGTAAAATCTTGAATTTAACTGAAGTTAAACCTCAAATGCCTGAGAGAAGTCTCAGAAAAGACTCAAATTGCCTGGACATAACTGGATCACAGTTTCTAAGTTTGGTTTTATGACTGCACATGTGGGCTTATAGCTTGTGAAAAATCACACACTACATACATATACAGATTCTGTACTTCTCAATGAATCTTTAGTATTATCTTGCTGAAGACTCAGATTGAAAATGAAATGCCACCAGAAACAAAAGTCTCCAAGGATTTCTTAGAAGAAGAGTACATCAACCATGCAGAACAGAGTACTGTTTTCAGGGAACTTCCTGGTCCCTAAGGAGCGTAGTCGAAAGAATCAACATCTGATTGACTGAATTTTGAAGACCAAATTGCCAGGTTTATCAGATAGTCAGCTGTCCTGTTGAAAGCTTTAGTAAATATTTGCTGAGCAACATTCTAGCCTGTCTAGGCTTCCCAGGTGGTGCTAGTGGTAAAGAACCTACTGCCAGTGAACGAGAAATGAGAGACATTGGTTCACTCCCTGGGTTGGGAAGATCCCCTAGAGGAGGGCATGGCAATCCACAGCAGTATTCTTGCCTGGAGAATCCCATGGACAAAGGAGCCTGGTGGGCTACAGTCCATAGGGTCACACAGAGTCTGACACGACTGAAGCTACTTGCATGCACACATACTAGACTGTCTAAGGCATCGTACTAGTCCTGGGGCACAAAGAGAAATAAGAACAGTCCTCGACTCCACAGAGCACATACAGATTTCCTATTTACTTGCAATATAGCACTCAGCATTTTTCCTTTAGGATATATAACAACTAGCACACCTAAAGAGAAAAAAACTAAGTCTTACATAGACTCTGATGAAAGCAAAGAAGTCAAAACCTTGAGCCTGATTAAACTGAAGTGAAGTGAAGTGAAAGTCGCTCAGTTGTGTCTGACTCTTTGCCACCCCATGGACTGTCCATGGAATTCTCCAGGCCAGAATACTAGAGTGGGTAGCCTTTCCCTTCTCCAGGGTATCTTCTCAACCCAGGAATCAAACCCAGGTCTCCTGCATTGCAGGTGGATTCTTTACCAGCTGAGCCACAAGGGAACTGGACCAAACAAAAGTAGAAATTAGAGATGATTTTGTCTCAAATAGCTCCACTTATTAAAAAGGCTGCAGAATTCACACCACCTTCAGGCAATTTGGCATCTAATATCAATCCTCCATATTAAGAATGGCACTAATTTCATCCTGATTCAGCCATTCCTGTAGGATCCCTGCATATGTGCTCTGTCATGTCCAGCTCTTCGCGACCCCTTGGATTATAGCCCACCAGGCTCCTCTTGTTCATGGAATTTTCCAGGCAAGAGTGGTGGAGTGGGTTGCCATTTCCTCCTCCAGGGGATCCTCCCAACCCAGAGTTTGAACCCACGACCCTTGTGTCTCCTGCACTGGCCAGCGGATTCTTTCCCGCTGGCACCACCAGACAGTAGAGTTGAATGCTGCCAGGCATCTAAACAAAATGCAATGTCTGCTGTCTTTGAATATTCTTAGAAAATATGCTTCACCTTTGTTTATACTATTTCTGGTTGAATAAGTGAAAAGTGAAGTCACTCAGTCATGTCCGACTGTTTGCGACCCCATGGACTGTAGCCTACCAGGCTCCTCGGTCCATGGGATTTTCCAGGCAAGAGTCCTGGAGTGGGTTGCCATTTCCTTCTCCAGGGGATCTTCCCAACCCAGGGATTGAACCTGGGTCTCCAGCATTGTAGGCAGACACTCTACTGTCTGAGCTATCAGGGAAGCCCTCTGGTTGAATATGTGATTGCCAAATAGTCTTGTCTTAGGTCTAGCAGTAGCTGAGATATAATGAATCAGAGAACCAAACGATGTCCTCTTTATACCCAAATTACTTGGTATAAAATAAATGTACCAGATGAAAGACACCCCAAGTATGTAGAAAATTATACATACACACAGGCTTAAATATAACAGCCATCCATCAATTTTCTGAGTTAGAAAGCGTAATGGCAGGTAAAACAAAAACAGAAAATTTTCCTGGAGTTGTCTCCAAAGTCTTATTTTATCAATGCGTTAGTTCACACCATCAGTCAACCATGAAAATCCTAGGAAGGCAAACTAGATCTCCATGATGAAAGAAAATGGAAATCCTAGGATGGCAAACCCTATATATGTGGAGAAAAATCAACAAATTGCAAGAAGTGATTGACATGCTTAACTGTTCCTATGAAAGGAACATTAGCAAGGAGTTTTCAAGAAATGCTTAAAAATCCATTTGTGCCTATCAACAACATCCACCTTTTCAAGCTGCTGATCCATTAGTGACTAATAGCTGACTCCTTAATAACCTGGACAGTGGCAGAACATTCCAGGAGAAGGTAGTGAACCAAGTTTTGTCGTTGTTGCCCTTATGTGTTTTAGGCTAAACAGTGGCAGTAAATGGATTTAGGATGTACAAAAGAGCTGGTGGGAGGTAATTTTAGCAATTCGTAAGAAAATGTAAATACAAATAATCTTCCTAAAGAAAACTGATTCTAGCCTTTATGATCACTGCCATGTTACACATGTAATGCTATTGAAAAGGGAAAATACGTATCAAAGATGAATAAAGATTATTGTTATTCTTATCAGGAGGAGATAGATTTTTTCCCCCTTAGCATTATTTCTGTAAGACTTTGTTCTGTTTTGCCAGTAAAAGCATTGAAATCATTTAAAAGAAAATCATTACATATAAAAGAGCAAATGGCAATGGCAGCAAAGATATGAAATAATTTTTGTTCTTTTAAAACAAAGAATGGCAAAAGAATGGAACTTGTATATTATTTCAAATTAATAACAATTTTCAAGATTGATCCTCAAACGCTAGTCCTCCGCACATCTTAAATGAAACAACGAGTGCCTGTATGAGCTTCTGACCGCTTTGATGCAGCACATTGTTAGAGCATGACAATGACGCCATCTACTGTCAAGGTTTGATATCACTCATTTAAAAGTGAAAAATATACTTTTAAACCAAATACTATGATTAAAAAATCTTTAAATTGTGTGATAAGTGTGCACGTGTGACTAAATTGTTCAGTCGTGTCAAACTCTTTGCTACTCTATGGACTGTAGCCTGTCAGGTTCCTCTGTTTGTGGGCTTTTCCCCGCCGAGAATACTGGAGTGGATTGCCACACCCTCCTCCAAGGGATCTTCCCAGCCCAGGGATCAAACCTTACCCCCTCTTGTCTCCTGCATTGGCAGATGGGTTCTTTACCACTAGTACCATCTGGGAAGCCCATGTGATAAATGTAAATTCTCTAAAATATACAAGAATATGAGGTCCCTTTTTTCATATAGGTAAGATGTCCTGGACAGCATATTAAAAAGCAGAGACATTACTTTGTCAACAAAGGTCCGTCTAGTCAAGGCTATGGTTTTTCCAGTTGTCATGTATGGATGTGAAGTTGGACTATAAAGAAAGCTGAGCGCCGAAGAACTGATGCTTTTGAACTTTGGTGTAGGAGAAGACTCTTGAGAGTCCCTTGGACTGCAAGGAGATCCAACCAGTCCATCCTAAAGGAGATCAGTCCTGGGTGTTCATTGGAAGGACTGATACTGAAGCTGAAATGCCAGTGTTTTAGCCACCTGATGCGAAGAGCTGGCTTATTTGAAAAGACCCTGATATTGGGAAAGATTGAGGGCAGGAGGAAAAGAAGATGGGGACGACAGAAGATGAGATGGTTTGGGTTTGGGTAGACTCTGGCGGTTCAAGGGGTCACAAAGAGTCAGACACAACTGAGGGACTGAACTGAACTGAACTGAAGATGTCCATTATAAGTTTTTTTTTCCACCAGTTATTTTAGTATGCACTTATTTTTAATCACTGTTTTACCAACCTCACAGGGAAGTAAACTGAAAATAGACTTTACACGGTAGTAGTAAAAACTTCTGGAGAAGGAAATGGCAATTCACTCCAGTATTGTTACCTAGAGAAACGTGTGGACAGAGGAGCATGGTGGGCTGCTGTCCATAGGGTCACACAGAGTCAGACACGACTGAAGCAATTTAGCATGCATGCATGCATTGGAGAAGGAAATGGCAACCCACTCCAGTATTCTTTCCTGGAGAATCCCAGGGATGGAGGAGCCTGGTGGGCTGCCGTCTATGGGGTTGCACAGAGTCAGACACTAATGAAGCGACTTAACTAACAGCAGCAGCAGCAGTAAAGATTTCATGGATAATTTTGGATTAATTGCCCCCCTTCTTAAAGTTTTTTTTTTCTATTAGTTTTTAGACTACTTTCTAAATCTAATTAGCAATGAAATTTTCCCTGTTAAATTTGGAAACTCTGTTTTTGCAGACAACTGCACAAAGCGACGCAGCAAGCGTGTAGAAATGTTTGGAAGTTTACTGTATTGCTGCTGAACATCACCAATAATGAGCTTTAAATGATAACTGAGAGCCCCTTAATTCACTTTATATATTAACTATCCAATCAGAGAGATAAAGTTAGAAGTTTCTAAATAAATAAGCGGCATACATAGAATTTTAATTAAAAGGCATAGTCTGATTGCATTTGTTATCTAAGTCACATGGGGCTGAGGAGTGGAGATGCTGACAAAAACTTACCAGGCTCAGAAGAAAATAATAGGCTGTAGTCAACAAATACATTTTTAAAGATATAAACCGTGACCTGAAGTCACTAAATTGCTAGGACTATTGATGTTATTAATGTTATAACTAGGCAGTTAGTAAGAAAATTAGTTGGTTATATTTAAGCTTATTTTTTAAATTTGGAGTCAAGAATACTTTGTCATATTGCTTTTAATACAGGATATTTCCAAGGTATTTACTGAGCTGTGATGGAGGATGGTTGACATCCTTGTGTCACATGGACCTTGCTGATGTTAATTTGACATTGCCACAATCTTATTTTCCAGTTAAAGAACACAGCTATGCTCCCTCCTTTTCCAGTACTCTTTGTCATAATAAGCCAGTATAAACATCATATGAAGTCGTTTTGATTAAAATTCAGAAAGTTTCTAATTATGGAGATGAAAATCTAGGGACAGATGGGAGAGGGTAACTGTGCAGAAGTACTGCTGATATACAGCAGAAAGCCCTGCTTTGGCTACTAAAACAAGGGTTTTACCTGATTATTCTAGGAGCTATAAAGTCTCTCCATCCATTTGCCCAACATCACCAGATGGTCAACACTGAAATCAGATTGATTATATTCTATGCAGCCAAAGATGGAGAAGCTCTATACAGTCAACAAAAACAAGACCAGAGCTGACTGTGGCTCAGATCATGAACTCCTTATTTCCAAATTCAGGCTTAAATTGAAGAAAGTAGGGAAAACCGCTAGACCATTCAGGTATGACCTAAATCAAATCCCTTATGATTATACAGTGGAAGTGAGAAATAGATTTAAGGGCCTAGATCTGATAGACAGAGTTCCTGATGAACTATGGAATGAGGTTCGTGACATTGTACAGGAGACAGGGATCAAGACCATCCCCATGGAAAAGAAATGCAAAAAAGCAAAATGGCT
>SJYX01003771.1:115534-134266 GCA_006410675.1 Oreotragus oreotragus
ATCACTTCATGGGAAATAGATGGGGAAACAGTGGAAACAGTGTCAGACTTTATTTTTTTGGGCTCCAAAATCACTGCAGATGGTGACTGCAGCCATGAAATTAAAAGACGCTTACTCCTTGGAAGAAAAGTTATGACCAACCTGGATAGTATATTCAAAAGCAGAGACATTACTTTGCCGACTAAGGTCCGCCTAGTCAAGGCTATGGTTTTTCCTGTGGTCATGTATGGATGTGAAAGTTGGACTGTGAAGAAAGCTGAGCGCCGAAGAATCGATGCTTTTGAACTGTGGTGTTGGAGAAGACTCTTGAGAGTCCCTTGGACTGCAAGGAGATCCAACCAGTCCATTCTGAAGGAGATCAACCCTGGGATTTCTTTGGAAGGAATGATGCTAAAGCTGAAACTCCAGTACTTTGGCCACCTCATGCGAAGAGTTGACTCATTGGAAAAGACTCTGATGCTGGGAGGGATTGTGGGCAGGAGAAGAAGGGGACGACCGAGGATGAGATGGCTGGATGGCATCACGACGTGAGTCTGAGTGAACTCCGAGAGATGGTGATGGACAGGGAGGCCTGGCGTGCTGCGATTCATGGGGTCGCAAAGAGTCGGACACGACTGAGCGAGTGAACTGAACTGAAACCAGTTTTTACCTTGCTCAGCAGTCCCCAGACTCTATTTTCCCATTTGCTTCACTCTGATTTCTCTAACCTCGAGCCAAAGCATTCCTTAGGAATGGAGAGTGTGTGCTCAGTTGCTTAGTCATGTCCAACTCTTTGCAACCCCATGGACTGTATTTCGCCAAATGTGGAATGCTGGAGACTAAAATTCACTGTCTGTGGATTCTGTCAAGACCCCCCTGGCCCACCAGTCGCAGAAGTCAACTCGAATTAGTGTGCTGGCTTAACAGCTTCATTTCTTTTTCATCTAATTTTTCTATTCACGTTTTTGCTAGTTCATATTATCTTCTGTAGTCACAGTTATCTGGCCTGAACTACAGTAGAAACTGGAATGACTTCCTCTTTTTGTTTCCTATTCAGTCAGTTTCTATTCACTATAAACTTAAGCGCAACTTGATCTTGGTGCATTCGCTGACTGCTGCGTATGTGCTGTCAGTCATCTCCAACCCTTCAGCTTTGTGAGGTACAGACCAGCCTCAGAGTGAATCCAGCCCAGGTCCTCACAAAGAAGAGTGTACATCAGTTTGTACGTGATTTAAACCATGGCAAGGTACAGAGTGGAGATAAACATGACCTTGAAAGAGGTATGTTACAAAGGGCTCTGAGATCTTGGAAAGAAGGCTTTTGAAGGGGTTCCAGTGGAAGCAGTTCAAGGTGACGTGTGTGGAATTCAGCCTGACGCCAGCATGCTGGGCCGCTGGGGCACAGGAGTGCCGGTGTGGGCGGTACTAAAAATACATTGTCACGGTTTAGCTTTTAGCTTAAAGGCTCTTCCTCTGCTTTCTTAATACCCACATTTTACAAAAGTGTCAAATAACTTTTGTTTGGAAGACAGAGCTCCTGCTTGCCTTACAAGCTTTCCACGATGCATGGAAATTCGATTATTCTAAAAGCCGGGATTATCTTCAGGTCTTCCCCTATGTGTGTGTGCTCTGTCCCTCAGTGGTGCCCAACTCTGGGTGACCCCATGGACTGTAGCCCGCCAGGTTTCTCTGTCCATAGGATTTCCCAGGCAAGAATACTGGAGTGGGCTGCCATTTCCTTCTCCAGGGGATCTTCCNGGGATTATCTTCAGGTCTTCCCCTATGTGTGTGTGCTCTGTCCCTCAGTGGTGCCCAACTCTGGGTGACCCCATGGACTGTAGCCCGCCAGGTTTCTCTGTCCATAGGATTTCCCAGGCAAGAATACTGGAGTGGGCTGCCATTTCCTTCTCCAGGGGATCTTCCTGATCCAGGGATTGTACCCATGGCTCCAGCACTGGCCAGCTACCTGAGAAGCCCGGAGAAGATGTCTAATCCTGAGGCCTAACAAGATGATATGAGGGAGAAGGCAGGACGGGAGTGAGCCACAGCCAGAGAGAGTCGCTCAGTCGTGTCTGACTCTTTACAGCCCCATGAGCTGGAGCTGCCAGGCACCTCTGTCCATGGGGCTTCTCCAGGCCAGAATACTGGAGTGGGTAGCCTTTCCCTTCTCCAGGGGATCTTACCAACCCAGGAATCAAACCGGGGTCTCCTGCATTGCAGATGTATTCTTTACCAGCTGAGCTACCAGGGAAGACCCAAGAGAATCATAAATCTCTTAATCTCCCCTACAGTAATAATTCAAACTAAATTGCACACAGTTTTCTTGAGAATGGGGAGAATGCCTCCTTAATTCATAAAATATCAGAACTTTCTGCCTCAAAATAAAAGACATTCATAGTGTTTATTCAACTAAATTCCAAGATGATTTCTTTGTTTATATTTTAGAATGTTCTTTTGTTACAAAGTTAACTTTTGGGAAATAACTAAATATTTAAAGTCCAAATCAAATATTTATCTCCTCTAATTCTTGATATTGCTAAAAAAAAAATTTAACATTTATCAATTTTGAGTTATTCCAATTCTGAGTTTGATAACTTAAGAAATGAAAGAAGAATTAAATCTGCCCACAGTCATTCATAGTCATAAGAAATAAATGTTACTTTTAACCTGCTAAAACTGTAGTATTTCCTTGAAATTGTGACCCTATGGACTGTAGCCTACCAGGCTCATGAAATTTTCCTGGCAAGAATACTGGAGTGGGTTGTCATTTCCTCTTCCTGGCAAACTTCTCAACCCAGGGATCGAACCCAGATCTCCTGCATTGCAGGTAGATTCTTTGTCATCTCAGCCACCAGGGAAGCCCTATATTTTCATGGAAAACAAATTAGACACTATAAATATTTTTAACATTAGAGGAAACATTTTGATCTGTCCTTTTAAAATATATTTAGCAAATCTATAATAATATCCACATATTTAAATTAGAAATTTTAACTAACATCCATACATGAAAATATTTTCCAAAGAAACAGAACACTTTACTATATAGTGGATATGGAGAAATTATATATACAGCATAGGAAGCAATTTATGTTATTGTCACTATAAAACAGAACATTTATTTCCAGAAAAAGAAAAATTTGATGATAACAATGATTTCCCCCTGCACATATGATTACTGATTTTACTTTAATTCTGAAATATACCATTTACATTCACAGTTCATTAGCACCCCCTTGTGGTCATGGAAAAATATTTCTTATCAAGGCGCTTAGATATCTGAGTGAATGCTTTAAGGTTTGAAGTGTCTTGTTTTGAACAAATGATTTTAAACCCAATTTAAATAAAATACTTCTTTCTTTCTAAATATGTGGCATAATTTCATTTGTTATACATACTATAACATGCATATGCAAATAAGTCTCAAAAGATCACATGGTGCATGCAAATGCCATAAAATTTGTGGTAGCCTGAAGGACATCTTAGAGGAATACCTCTTCTCTCTTGTACTACTTGCAAAATTATATAAAGGCTTTTCAGCTGCTCAGAAGCCATGATCTAAGAGCGGTTCCCAATCCAGATTGCATAGTAGAATTAACAGAGGTGGTAATAATAATAACAATACCGCCACTGAGCATCCCACAGAACATGAGGCCAGAATACCTGGGTACAGGTCCAGGAATTGATAGTTTTATAAGTGACTCAAATACACCCAGTGTGTCAAACCTCTGATCTAAGAGGTATCTGTAAGGATTCTTCAGTTGGAAGATAATATATAAAATAGAGAGAAAAGATGAGTCCACGTTATCTGGAAGTGTGCACATGAAAGTCAGTCATGTCCAAGTCTTTGTGATCATGGACTCTAAACAGTTCATGGAATTCTCTAGGCCATATTACTGGAATGGGTAGGCTTTCCCTTCTCCAAGGAATCTTCCCAACCCAGGGATGAAACCTAGGTCTCCCGCATTGCAGGCAGATTCTTTACCAGCTGAGCCGCAAAGGAAGCCCCCCTGGAAGTGTGAGAATGGTAAAATGTTGAGTCTTCATTTTTGACACTACCTGCTCTGCAGAGGGACTATTATTGCGGATTTATAAGAACCAGGACAGATGTTTCCTATTCTAGAGACTTTGAGACTATTTTACAAATATAGGAGACTCACTCATAAAAACGTACTATTGTGCAAAAAACTAAATAAAATAGAGATCATATAGAAAAAGGTGTGAAAGGACTATATTTTCTTAGAAAAATCACTACCTGATTTGCACAAGTCCTGCTATCCTATTTCAGTTAGACCCAGAGCATATGGACAGGTGTTTCTTTTGAAGGATTTTAGGTAATTAGCCTGTAGTTTGAAACATTTAAAAATAATCAGCATTTATACCCTAGATGTTTAAAGGTATTATGTGAACTTTGGGCCCATGTGTGAATGCCAAGCTTTTTTAATAAAAAGGTTGGTTTTACTGCCAGTTCATACCTGAAGACACTCTACAGTTCATATTAATAAGACTGAATGTAATTGAATGTCAGCAGATATGGTGATTTATAAAGTACTTCATACCCTGTGTATAATGAAAACCCTTGGCACTGAATCCTAATATTTGATGAAACATCACACTGGCTTTATTTCCAATAGTCAACTTGACCTAGAACATTCTATCATTTTTAGAGTGAACTGATTTAGCCTGTTTCTACCTGTGAATGGAAAAATATTTCATCTATAATTAAGAAAAAAATGATACAATTTGTATTTCAGCTTTTTCCCTTGGTTCAGCATTTCCTATACTTTCAAAGCAATGAAATGGCTATTTTAGCAAATATATCAGAAGTGGATGTGTTTGAATGTAAACTCCTTGAAAGCAGACACCTGGGAAAACTGATATTCGCACCACTGATAATACCCTTGCCAAAAATATTTTTAGAATTTGTTTTTGGAAACTGCTTTTTATATTTGTAGCACATTTTAAAATATCTATTTCTTTGGTAAGACTTTGCTTTGTGTGATGGATTTGAATTTTTTGAACAGTAAAATACATTTTCAGCCAAGACAAATGAGTAATTGGGCTAAGCTGGATAAAGAGCAATTTAAGATAAAACAAAATAAAATAAAATAAGATTTGGGGGACAATAATCTAGTAAGCATAATGGACAATGAAGCACTTGTAAAGTGACCTCGATGCTTTAATTCACACAGTTATTAAAAATAACGTTGCAAAAGGAAAATGCACCATCTGACACCAACAAAAACTGGAGAAGGTGTCTAACTGTAAAGGGCTTCCCTGGTCGCTCGTTAGTAAAGAACGCCTGCCAACGCAGGAAGCATGGGTTCAATCCCTGGGTCAGGAAGATCCCCTAGAGCAGGAAATGTCAACCTACTCCAGTGTTCTTTCCTAGGAAATCCCATCGACAGAGAAGCCTGCTGGGCTGCAGTCCTTCCTGGCGGGCTGCAGTCCTTCCTGGCGGGCTCCAGTCCTTGAGGTTGAAAAGAATCAGATAGGACTGAGTAACTAAACAAAAACAGTGCAATTGTAGATTGAAAAGCAAGCTCGTAGTTGATTTCAATCTACTGAAAAATAAAGTATTTAATATTATAATAAAACACTTCATAGGATGCTTTAGACCAAGCATACTTCATAAAAACCTTGATAATTAAATATTTCATATGAAGAAAGCGGAGAGTGAATAAGAAGTAAAAAACAAAATGTTTAAGATCACTAACATTTCCCCATAGCTTTAAAATGTAAAGAAAAAATTCTAAATAATTCTGAGACTGTTTGAAAGTATATTTGTATTCATCTTAATGTGCAAAACAGGCTCCCCAAACTTAAATCTCAGACATGAAAGTGCATACTCTCTACCCGGGAATATTGTTAAAGTACAGATTCGAG
This sequence comes from Oreotragus oreotragus, assembly GCA_006410675.1. Lineage (NCBI taxonomy): Eukaryota > Metazoa > Chordata > Mammalia > Artiodactyla > Bovidae > Oreotragus > Oreotragus oreotragus. The sequence goes on from SJYX01003771.1 coordinate 121,400, forward strand.
TTCGAGACTCTACATTTCTAATGAGTTCTCACCTCGTGCTCATGCTGCTGGTTCTGGAATCTTGTTTCCAGTAGCAGGATTACAGATTTCAACTTGTTCTAGATATTTTTTTGTTTTCTTTCCAGTTCTTTCAAAAAGTTCTCCCGTCTCTGGATATTTCATTCATTTTTTGGTTTTTCTTTTTTCCCTGGTTGGTATAAAAAAAAAGTAATGAATGAAAAATCTCCTGTAACTGTGGATTGCCTAAATCTATACTCTCAAAGGCAGAAAGTCTCTCAAAAACCTCTCCAACTGTCCCATTCCCTCCCCATTCCCACACCTGCAGCTTCCCCTGGGCACCTTGATCTCACAGCTTAGCCTCCTGCTGAGTGTGATTCTGTGTAGTAAAAATGAAACTGTAATATCTGTGTCTGGGGCCCATGAAGGTCAGAAAGCTCAGTGATTCTGTTGTTAAAAATACCAATTCTGCTTAAAAACAAACAAAATCCTCAGATATCTAAGGCAACTGGGTTGAATACTGCAATTTATCTCCAAGTACCACCATCTGATAAATTTTGAAATAATATTTATTTTATGTTTTAGTTACTATAAAAAATATTGGTTCATTTTATATCAGTTCTGCAAGACTGAGGTGAAAAAATGATCTTATGTATGAAAAGAGGGGTCTATGCTAATCTTTAAAGTTAAAAGCAAAAACAGAAAAAAATATAAACGCAATTACCACTTGATAGAGTGTGAACTGTTTTGAATTAATGATTTAATTTTCAGATAATATAGGTGTCTATCCTGTATAAACAGGGCTTCCCACGAGGAGCAGTGGTAAAGAATCTGCCTGCCAATGCAAGAGACACAGGTTTGATCCCTGTGTTGGGAAGACCCCCTGTAGAAGAAAATGGCAACCCACTCCAGTATTCTTGCCTAGAAAATCCCATGCACAGAGGAACCTGATGGACTACAGTCCATAGGATCACAGAGAGTCAGACGTGACTCAATGACTAAGCATATCCTGTATAAATTTTTAATCAAAATTTGGTAATTAGGGCAGTGAAAGTACAGAAAAGCTCAAACCATGATAACACTGGACTTTCCTGGTGGCTCAGATAGTAAAGAATCTGTTTGCAATGCAGGAGACCTGGGTTTGATCCCTGGGTTGGGAAGACCCCTGGAGGAGGAACCCCTGGAGGAGGGCATGGCAACCCACTCTAATATTCTTGCCTGGAGAATCCCATGGACAGCGGAGCCTGGAGGGCTACAGTCCTTGAGGACGCAAAGAGTCAGACATGACTGAGCGACTAAGCACACATGATAACATAGAATTTCAAGAAATCTATTTAATGCTAAGTTTGGAGAACAAAAGAAAAGAAAAAATTATCAGTAAGATGCTGCTGCTAAGTCGTTTCAGTCGTGTCTGACTCTGTGCGACCCCATAGACGGCAGCCCACCAGGCTCCCCTGTCCCTGGGATTCTCCAGGCAAGAACACTGGAGTGGGTTGCCATTTCCTTCTCCAATGCATGAAAGTGAAAAGTGAAAGTGAAGTCACTCAGTCATGTCCAACTCTTAGCGACCCCATGGACTGTAGCCTACCAGGCTCCTCCACTCATAGGATTTTCCAGGCAAGAGTATTGGAGTCGGGTGCCATTGCCTTCTCCATCAGTAAGATAGGTGCATGGAATTAGGCATTATTTAGCAATGCACTTATAATGGAACTTTCCAGCCTGAAAAATCTTAGAATTGTTGACAATCTATAATAAATCCATCTCTCTCAACCATAGACATGTAAATAATAATCAGAGAAGTCAGTCAATTCGAGGCTTTCTGAAAATCTAAGACAGGTTTCTGTATGTTTTTACTAAATGCATGTGTAGATTGCTTTATTTTATCTCTCCAGTAATCTGTCCGTTGCTGCTGCTAAGTCACTTCAGTCGTGTCCGACTCTGTGTGACCCCATAGACGGCAGCCCACCAGGCTCCCCCATCTGTCCGTAATTATTATCTTCATGGTTATGAAACAAGTGATGGTGAACATGTCTGAAACAATTGCATATTTATATATGTCCCTATATGGACAGGGACGCCTGGCGTGCTGCAGTCCATGGAGCTGCAAAGAGTCAAACACTTCTAAGTGACTGGACTGAACTGAACTGATATGCATTACCAATGTGGTCTGAAAATTGAAAACCTGGGATCTAATTTTGGCCCCAACACTACCTAACTTGTGAACTTGAACAGGTCAACTAAATTCTGTAACTGCTGGTATCTGATTCTGGGACAAACCTTTGATGCTAGACAAGAAGATTTTAAGAATCTCGAGAGTCAGCTTGAGAACAAACTTTATTCCAACCTTAAACCCAGCTTCTAAAAACTAGGTTCTTGGTTTAAGAGCTTATGAACCTAAGATCTCTTAAGATTAGACGTTTCAGTCCCCACTCCTGGTAGAGGACTCTTGCTGCTCCCTTGCTTCTCTTGCTCCTGCCGACGTTCCCATTCAGGACCGCTCTGAATGGGAAACGTAGAACCTCTCTGTAGTTGTTCTCAGAGTGAAATGCAGATTTACTCCCTCCCAACACTCTCGTGATACTGAAGAATTTTTCCTACATCCCCATGCTCATAACTATGTTTTTCACTGACTGCTGGCTGCCTAGACTTCTAGTTAATGCTTCTTGCCCAAGTCCTCTGGATCCTGAAACTGCTCCATCTGCCTGCTCCACCGGCTGCCCAGCCTCTCTTCATCACGTGGCCGGTCTCAGTTTGCTGGGACCCCAGGTCCCATCCAGGAACCAGCCCAGCAGAACAACACAGGTGCAGAAATGAAACTCACTGGAAACATCAAGGCTAGTCATGGGATGGTGGTCTGGGGGTGACCAACTGAAGACACTATTGCAGCAAGGCAGACAGTTCGGGTGAAAAAAAAAAAGAAGTGAGGGAGGGTAATACATCATCACTTCGCTAGAATGCTTTGTTTAGCAGATCTAATGGTCATAGAAAAAAAATTATAGTTTAGACAATTGCCTACTGATATTAAACCTGAAATTATGGTCAAGAGAAGTTTATTTTCCCACCATTTATTCAACTTCTGCTTCAGGGTTAAGTGTCAATATTCATAACTACCATATCCTCCAGGAAGGTCTCATTTAAATAAGAAGGAAGATCAGAAACAAACTTCAGCACTGACCATTGAGGATTTATTTGTATTAATCTACACACTCAAATTATTTCCTCTTCTTAATCTGTACAGCATACTGTGCCTATAATTTACAAAAGCAAAAGTTCAAATGCAAACAATAATAGACAGAAATGTGTGTGACAAGCCAGTATTTAGACACCAGGATTGCCTCACATCTGTGGCCTCTCATTTCAGCAAACACTTCTTCTTGAGTCACTCTATCACTTCCGAGGACTTGATTATTTTTGAAGTGTGCATCTGATTTTTTGAACATTTGTTTTCATAGTTTCAACAGTAAAAGTTGTATACACTGCACGTGCATTAGAATATGCACACCTAGGTCTACAGAGTGAGAGTGTCTAATTGTGGACTATGATCTTCATTAAAAAATTAAAATCATTCTGGTGCTGCCTTTCCATGAAGGTTGCTGGAAGACCAGTTCTTTATATTCATTTTAATTTAGTCCCTGTGTCTAAAATGTTAGGGAAACAAATAGTTTTCTTTGATAAGCACAGGGTTTAAAAAAAAAAATGACTGAATTTAAATACTTTTTTCTCTAATTTTCTCTCTTGTATTGGGGTATTGTTGCTTTACAACACTGTGTTAGTTTCTGGGGTACAGCAAGGTGAATCAGCTATGTTGTTGTTTGGTCCCCCAGTGGTGTCCAACTCTTTGTGATGCCATGGACTGCAGCAATGCCAGGCCTCTCTGTCCCTCACCATCTCCCAAAGTTTGCCCAAGTTCATGTTCATTGCACTGGTGATGCCATCCAGCCATCTCATCTTCTGACACCCTCTTTTCCTTCTGCTCTCAATCTTTCCCAGCATCAGGGACTTTTCCAATGAGTCAGCTGTTTGCATCAGATGACAAGAATACTGGAGCTTCAGCTTCAGTATCAGTCCTTCAAGTGAATATTCAGAGTTGATCTCCCTTAAGATTGACTGGTTTTATCTCCTTGCTGTCCAATGCACTCTCAGGATTCCTCTCCAGCACCATAGATTGAAGGCATCAATTCAGCTATATGCTTACATATATCACTCTTTTTTTGGATTTCCTTCCCATTTAGGTCACCACAGAGCACTGAGTCGAATTCCCTGTGTTATGCAGTAGGTTCACATTAGTTTTCTGTTTTACATAGAGAATCAATTGAATTTAAATACATTTAAGCTGTTAATAAAGCTAGTGGATGTGATAAAATTCCAGAACTATTCAAATAGCAGAATTACTCAAATTCCTAAAGGACGATGCCATCAGATTTTGCATTCATTATGTCAGCAAATCTGGAAGACAGTACTGGAAAGCAGCCACAGTACTGGAAAAGGTCAGTCCTCATCCCAGTGCCCAAGAAGGGTAGTTACTAAAGAATGTTCTAATCATCAGACAATTGTACTCATCTCCCATGCTAGTAAGGTCATGCTTAAAATCTTGCATGCTAGGCTTCAGCNGTACTGGAAAGCAGCCACAGTACTGGAAAAGGTCAGTCCTCATCCCAGTGCCCAAGAAGGGTAGTTACTAAAGAATGTTCTAATCATCAGACAATTGTACTCATCTCCCATGCTAGTAAGGTCATGCTTAAAATCTTGCATGCTAGGCTTCAGCATTATGCAAACCAAGAACTAGGAAGAGGAATTAGAGATCAAATTACCAGCATTTGCTGGATTATAGAGAAAGCAAGGTAATTTAACATCTACCTCTGTTTCATCGACTACACTAAAGTCTTTGACTCTGAATCATGACAAACTGTGAAAAGCTCTTAGAGAGATGGGAATACCAGACTATCTTACTGGTCTCTGAGAAACCTGTATGTGAGTCAAGAAGCAACAGTTAGAACCCTATATGGAACAACTATTTGGTTCAAGATTGGGGAAAGAATACAACAGGGCTGTCTGCTGTTACTCTCCTTGTTTAATCTATATGCTGAGTACATAATGAGAAATGCTGGGCTCCATGAGTTACAAGCTGGAATCAAGATAGGTGAGAGAAGCATGAACAACCTCAGAAAATCGAATGATCCCACTTTAATGGCAGGAAGTGAAGAGGAACTAAAGCGCCTCTCGATGGGGGTGAAGGAGAAGAGCAGAAGAGCCCACTTAAGACCAAGTATTAAGACACTAAGATCATGGCATCTGACCCCGTTACTGCATGGCAAACAGAAGGAGAAAAGGTGAAAGCAGTAACAGATTTCCTCTTCTTGGGCTCCAAAATCACTGTGGATGGTGACTGCAGCCACGAAATCAGAAGACAGCTGCTTCTTGGCAGGAAAGCGGCAATAAACCTAGACAGTGTGTTGCAAAGCAGAGACATTACTCTGCTGACAAAGGTCCATATAGACAAGGCTATGGTCTTCCCAGTGGTCATGTGTGGTCATGAGAACTGGACTGTAAAGAAGGCAGAATGCCAAAGAATTGATGCCTTCAAACTGTGGTGCCAGAGAAGACTCCTGAAAGTCCCTTGCACAACAAGGAGATCACACAAATCAACCTTAAGGGAGATCAACCCTGAATATTCACGGGAGGGACTGATGCTGAAGCTGAAACTCCAGTATTTTGATCATCTAATTTTAACAGTCAACTCATTGGAAAAGTCCCTGATCTAAGGAAAGACTGAGGGCAGAGGAAGAGAATATTAGGGGATGAGATGGCTGGATGGCATCACCGATGCAATGAACATGAACTTGGACAAACTTTGGGAGATATGGAGGGACAGGTAAATAACAGGGAGGGAACACAGCCCCACCCATCAGCAGAAAATTGGATTAAATCTTACTGAGCATGCCACACACATACACACCCCATATCAGAACAAGGCCAATTTCCCCCTCAGTCAGTCTCTCCCATTAGGAAACTTCTATAAATCTCTTATCCATCTTCATTAGAGGGCAAACAGACTAAAAACCACAGTCACAGAAAACTAACATGATTACATGGACTACAGCCTTGTCTAACTGAGAGAAACTATGAGGCTACCCGAGACAGACTGGTGGGGAGTTCTGGCAAAACCTGTTCCGCTGGGGAAGGGAACGGCAAACCACTTCAGTATTCTTACCTTGAGAACCCCATGAACAGTATGAAAAGGCAAAAGGATGGGAAACTGAAAGATGAACTCCCCAGGTCGGTAGGTGCCCAATATGCTACTGGAGATCAGTGGAGAAATAACTCCAGAAAGAATGAAGGGATGGAGCCAAAGCAAAAACAACACCCAGTTGTGCATGTCACTGGTGATGGAAGTAAAGTCTGATGTTGTAAAGAGCAATATTGCATAGGAACCTGGAATGTTAGGTCCATGAAGCAAGGCAAATTGGAAGTGATCAAACAGGAGATGGCAAGAGTGAATGTCAACATCTTAGGAATCAGCGATCTAAAATGGACTGGAATGGGTGGATTTAACTCAGATGACCATTATATCTACTACTGCGGGCAGGAATCCCGCAGAAGAAATGTAGTAGCCATCATAGTCAACAAAAGAGTCCAAAATGCAGTACTTGGAGGCAATCTCAAAAATGACAGGAAGATCTCTATTCATATCCAAGGCAAACCATTCAATATCACAGTAATCCAAGTCTATGCCCCAACCAGTAATGCTGAAGAAGCTAAAGTTGAACAGTTCTATGAAGACTACAAGACCTTCTAGAACTAACACCCAAAAAAGGATGTCTTTTTCATTATAAGGGACTGGAATGCAAAAGTAGGAAGTCAAGAAGTACCTGAGGTAATGGGCAAATTTGGCCTAGGAGTACAGAATGAAGCAGGGCAAAAACTAATAGAGTTTTGCCAAGAGAATGCACTGGTCATAGCAAACACCCTCTTCCAACAACACAAGAGAAGACTACACATGGACATCACCGGATGGTCAACAGGAAATCAGACTGATTACATACTTTGCAGCCAAAGATGGAGAGGCTTTATACAGTCAGCAAAAACAAGACCAGGAGCTGACTGTGGCTCAGATCATGAAGGCCTTATGGCCAAATTCAGGCTTAAATTGAAGAAAGTAGGGAAAACCACTAGACCATTTAGGTATGACTGAAATCAAAGCCCTTACGATTATACAATAGAAGTGAGAAATAGACTCAAAGGATTAGATCTGATAGACAGAGTGCCTGAAGAACTATGGACGGAGGTTGATGACATTGTACAGGAGGTAGGGGTCAAGACCATCCCCAAGAAAAAGGAATGCAAAAAAGCAAAATGTTTGCTGAGGAGGCCTTACAAAAAGCTGTGAAAAGAAGAGAAGTGAAAGGCAAAGGAGAGAAGGAAAGATATACCCAGTTTAATGCAGAGTTCCAAATAATAGCAAGAAAAGATAAGAATGCCTTCGTCCGTGATCAATGCAAAGAAATAGAGGAAAACAATAGAATGGGAAAGACTAGACATCTCTTCAGGAAAATTAGAGATACCAAGGGAACATTTCATGCAAAGATGGGAACAATAAAGGACAGAAATGGTATGGACCTAACAGAAGCAGAAGATATTAAGAAGAGGTGGCAAGAATACACAGAAGAACTATACCAAAAAATATCTTCATGACCCAGATAATCATGATGGTGTGTTCACTCACCTAGATCCAGACATCCTAGAATGTGAAGTCAAGTGGGCCTTGAGAAGCATCACTATGAACAAAGCTAGTAGAGGTAATGGAATTCCAGTTGAACTATTTCAAATCCTGAAAGATGATGCTGTGAAAGTGCTGCACACAATGTGCCAGCAAATTTGGAAAACTCAGCAGTGGCCACAGGGCTAAAAAAGTCAGTTTTCATTCAAATCACAAAGAAAGGCAGTGCCAAAGAATGCTCAAACTATATCACAACTGCATTCATCCACATGTTGGCAAAGTAATGCTCAAAATTCTCCAAGCCAGGCTTTAACAGTATCTGAACTGTGAACTTCCAGATGTCAAACTGGATTTAGAAAAGGCAGAGCAACCAGAGATCAAATTACCAACATCCACTGGATAGTGGAAACAGCAAGAGAGTTCCAGAAAAACACTTACTTCTGCTTTATTGTCTATGCTAAAAACTTTGACTGTATGGATCACAACAAACTGTGAAAAATTCTTAAAGAAATGCAAATACCAGACCTCCTAACCTACCTCCTGAGAAATCTGTATGCAGATCAAGAAGCAACAGTTAGAACTGGATATGGAATAGACTGGTTCCAAATAGGAAAAGGAGTACATCAAGGCTGTATATTGTCACCCTGCTTATTTAACTTCTATGCAGAGTACATCATGAGAAATGCTGGACTGCAGGAAGCACAAGCTGGAATCAAGATTGCCAGGAGAAATATCAATAACCTTAGATATGCAGATGACACCACCCTTATGGCAGAAAGTAAAGAAGAACTAAAGAGCCTCTTGATGAAACTGAAAGAGAAGAGTGAAAAAGTTGGCTTAAAGCTCAACATTCAGAAAACTAATATCATGGCATCTGTTCCCATTCCTTCATGGCAAAGAGATGGGGAAGAAATGGAAACAATGGCAGACTTGATTTGGGGGGGGCTCCAAAATCACTTCAAATGGTGATTGCAGCCAGGAAATTAATTGACGCTTGCTCCTCAGAAGAAGATTTTGACCGATCTAGACAGCATATTAAAAAGCAGAGATATTACTTTGCCAACAAATGTCCATCTAGTCAAAACTATGGTTTTTCCTGTAGTCATGTATGGATGTGAGAGTTGGACTATGAAGAAAGCTGAGTGCCGAAGAATTGATGTTTTTGAACTGTGGTGTTGGAGAAGACTCTTGAGAGTCCCTTGGGCTGCAAGGAGATCCAACCAGTCTATCCTAAAGGAAATCAGTCCTGAATATTCATTGGAAGGACTGATGCTGAAGCTGAAACTCCAATACTTTGGCCATCTAATGCAAAGAGATGAATCATTTGAAAAGACCCTGATGCTGGGAAAGATTGAAGGTGGTAAGAGAAGGGAACATAGGAGAATGACGTGGTTGAATGGCATCACAGGCTCAGTAGACATGAGTTTGTGTGAACTCTGGGAGTTGGTGATGGANCAATACTTTGGCCATCTAATGCAAAGAGATGAATCATTTGAAAAGACCCTGATGCTGGGAAAGATTGAAGGTGGTAAGAGAAGGGAACATAGGAGAATGACGTGGTTGAATGGCATCACAGGCTCAGTAGACATGAGTTTGTGTGAACTCTGGGAGTTGGTGATGGACAGGGAAGCCTGGGGTGCTGCAGTTCATGTGATCTCAGAGTTGGCCACAACTGGATGACGGAACAACAACTAGCAGAGTATGTCAGCGTCTCATCTCAGCTCTCAAGGCAACCTGGAAACTCCAGAAGGTATTTATCTGCCTAGAGCCTGAGACATTTGAATTTGCTACCCTTGACCTAAGTTATCCCAGGAAAATTATCAGTACCAGTTGCAGAGAGGCAGTAAACAAATAAGGTAGACAAGTTACTGTGCCAATTTAATAAGGTTTATTTTCTTTCTGTTTTGGAGATATTCAAAAGTTACACAGTCACTCGCCATTACTATTTAAATCTAAGAGTATGGATCATCTTTCAACTGAAACACTTTTTTTCAATTATGGATACACTGAGTTACATTGGGCTTCCCTGATAGCTCAGTTAAGTTGGTTAAGAATCCGCCTGCAATGCAGGGACCCCGGTTCCATTCTTGGGTTGGGTAGGTCTGCTGGAGAAGGGATAGGTTACCCACTCCAGTATTCTTAGGCTCCCTTGTAGCTCAGATGGTAAAGACTCCACCTGCAGTGTGGGAGACCTGGGTTTGATCCCTGGGTTGGGAAGATCCCCTGTAGAAGGGAAAGACTATTCACTCCAGTATTCTGGCCTGGAGAATTCCATGGGGTCCATGTATAATCCATAGGGTCACAAAGTATCAGACACAAGTGAGCAGCTTTCACTTTCACTTGAGTTTCATTGGCACCATGGTTTTAAAATAAGGGCAATGTACTTTTAAAAATTAATCTATTTCTGAAAATAAGTGAAATCACTCCTGAATACTGGGCTAAGTGTGTAAAGATAATTTTGAAAATTCAGTAAATATTTATTCAATATCTACTATTTTTGAGATTAAAAAAAGATAATTTGGGCAAAAAGAAGGTGGAAACAGATTCAAATAAAAAATGCACACTATTTCTAATGTCCCTTGGGTTAATAGGTGGTTTTATATATATATAAAATAAATGTAGATATGTATGTACATGGGTGTGCATAAATATAGATTAATAAATATTTTACTTTTAAATACCTACTGATTTTCAACTAACAAATATTTCTCTAATTATAGATACTTTATGGTGTCTTGAAGCATAGCTACACATTATATGCAGTATATATAAACAACAGATTTATTTAAAATAACACTGTTTTAAAGTAGAAATGTCCAAAGAGAATAAGCAAGGCAGGCATACCAAACAATGCTCTCTCAAAGGAGGGAGAGAGTTTTAGCCCTAAATATCCACTTATTTCTCAGGCTCAGTATTTTTAAAAGTGTTAACATTGTTTTATAAAAATTGAACCAACAACTAAATGATCATTCATTTCTTTACTATATTGTGCAAAGTCTTTAGCCACTAACATTGTTCTGATATAAAAACAAGCCTTCACATATATCTCTGATTTCTAAATACAAAGCAAGGGAAATCTACGTTTCTTTTGCGCCTTCATGTCTTGGTGTTTATAACTGTTTCTTTCATTTATCAACCAATATACCCTAAAAACAATCTGACTCTCTCTTTTTTTGTTAGATACTTTATTTTAATTCAGGGGTAAAAAAATGAACCATTGTATTTTGTCTCATTTCAAAATATTCTGAGAACATCACCACTTTAACAATGTTAGTTCAGTTCAGTTAAGTCGCTCAGTCATGTCCGACTCTTTGCGACCCCATGAATCGCAGCACGCCAGGCCTCCCTGTCCATCACCAACTCCCGGAGTTCACTCAGACTCACGTCCATCAAGTCCGTGATGCCATCCAGCCATCTCATCCTCGGTCGTCCCCTTCTCCTCCTGCCCCCAGTCCCTCCCAGCATCAGAGTCTTTTCCAATGAGTCAACTCTTCGCATGAGGTGGCCAAAGTACTGGAGTTTCAGCTTTAGCATCATTCCTTCCAAAGAAATCCCAGGGTTGATCTCCTTCAGAATGGACTGGTTGGATCTCCTTGCAGTCCAAGGGACTCTCAAGATCTTCTCCAACACCACAGTTCAAAAGCATCGATTCTTCGGTGCTCAGCCTTCTTCACAGTCCAACTTTAGATAGTTGGAAATGCTCCATTGTCAACGAACAGCCAGCTTTGCATTAGTTTGTAACAGAATGTCTAGTGAAAGCAGTGTCCAATACTTTAAAGGAATATAGCTTTTTCTTACTGTTCTCTTTTGCCTTTTGTCAGGAAAGACACCAAAACATAAAATTTGTTGTTCTCCCGTACTGTGGGATTTTAAAGAATTAAGCACCTAATGTGTGTGTGTGTGTAAGAGTTTGTCTGTACCACATGTGGGGAGAACGGAATTAGGAAAAGACTCCTCTTTGTGGCCTTAGTACATTCTGAGTTTTAACAACAGATTTTTGTAAACCTCAAAGTTTGAGCTCCCACATGATCCGTTATGCACACAGCAGCTGTTAGGATTGTACAGAGTGTATTCATTCCCTGCTTAGAACCTTCCAGTCCTTCCCTACTACATATAGGATGAAGTCCCAATTCCTTGTGGTGATTCATGAAGCAGCAATGTGATGGCTTCATGGTAGCCTGGTGCCTATACACTAACGAGTGAGTCTTTATACAGTTTTTATGGCATGCAGTATTATATTCATACTCACAATATAGTATTGGAAGCATTGTTACTTAAAAACATCTGTGATGATAGGCTGATACGCAGTTTCTCCATTTACGAGAGAGTCATGCTGTAGTGTAATACTCTGAAAGCAAAGTTATAAATTGGTAAGAAAATAAACACATTATTAGTTTTATATTAAATATTACTCATCGTATACCTTTGTAAGTATAGACTAGAATCCGCTTAAATGCATTCATGACCTACTTTACTTTTTCTGAATTTTTTTGATATTTCTAGGGTACATCGTTCATCTGTGAGCTTTTTAAATTGTCTCGAACCTCCAAAAAAGTTTCCAGTACGTTTCATTAAAAAAAAAAAATCTGTGTGTAGCTGAGCGCATGCCGTTCAAACGCCTCTGCTGTTCCAGAGCCAGCTGTGTTTGGTGGGTGTGTTCAGACTGCCTCCTCTCTGCTCTCTTCTTCTGTTACCTCCTGGTAAAGCTTCATTTGAGCACCATCCCCTGCTTGGACGGGGCACATGCTGAGAGCAGGGAACCCAGCTGGCATTTCCTGAACTAGGGCAGGAAGGTGGGCATGTGCTGCCAGGAGGCTGGTCTGCTGAGCTTGGGTGGGGCTGACCGCTGGTTGCTCTGCTCAGCCTGGGATCCAGGCCAGTCTGGGATGATGACTGCAGCAGTGCGGGAGCTGCTAAGTCAGGGAGACGCTCCTGGGCCGCAGGTCAGGCTGCGTCCGTTCAGGAACTTCTGATGTACGGCGGTGAGTTTTCATCCTGTAAAAAAGGGTGACTGTTACCCTCTCCAGGAGAAAAGATTCTCTCTTTTTTTTGTATATTAATAACTTTTTCTCACCCCCCACCCCCTGCCCAATGGAAGAAGCTTAATTTTCTGGTTTCTTCTCTGTTGTGTGTTTTGATTTTTTTTTTTTTTT
>SJYX01003771.1:136003-174389 GCA_006410675.1 Oreotragus oreotragus
TTGGCATTGCCTTTCTTTGGAATTGGAATGAAAACTGACCTTTTCCAGTCCTGTGGCCACTGCTGAGTGTTCCAAATTTGCTGGCATATTGAGTGCAGCACTTTCACAGCATCATCTTCCAGGATTTGAAACAGCTCAACGGGAATTCCATCACCTCCACTAGCTTTGTTCTTAGTGATGCTTTCTAAGACCCACTTGACTTCACATTCCAAGATGTCTGGCTCTAGATTAGTGATCACATCCTCATGATTATCTGGGTCGTGAAGATCTTTTCTGTACAGTTCTTCTGTGTATTCTTGCCACCTCTTCTTAATATCTTATGTCAATAGGTCATATAACATCTTGTTTTCTGAAAAATGGAACTTTCCAGTTGGGTAACCATAGCAAAGTTTGAAATTAGGTTATCTCAGGAGAAGTAATTATTTGTATAATTTGCAGTTCATGGACTTTGAATATGAATAAATCTGATATTCAGACCCTTTAATATTGTGCCACTTAGACTCTTGAACTGGTGAGATGGCTTTGGCAGCATCCAAAGCTTCAGTGCAAAGGGTGTTAAGTGTTTATCTGTTCCCATACTAGGTTGAGCAACAAAACTGCCTTTGTTCAAAGAATAATGAACAGATGAGTAATGAAGTCACTTTCTCAAAGCCAAATTCCATCTTCAAGAAGAGGAGGTTTGGATTGTAGAGTTCCATCTAACAGCTATATTGGAATTTAGATTTTCTAACAGAAGTCACAAAGCAACTCTTCTTTCAACCAGAATATTCTTTCTCAAGAATACACCAGCAATCCATGTAGCATTTTTCATCTGTTCAGTTTTTTCAGAAAGGGCTCTTGAACTTGTGTTATATTATAAGCTTAACCCTTAAAATAAATCAATATTTCCCGTTTATTGTTGATAGAGTTTCTTTTATAAGAGTTTTTGAAAGTTGATGAGGCTTCTCTCCTATTTTCTTTTGCTCTGCTTTCTTTTTAAATGGTTTTAAATGCATCATTGTCAAAGGAGTAAAGTGAAACTTCAAAGGCAATTCCTTAAGGGTGTTTCCCCAAACTTAAAATTCCTATGACCATTACTCTGTTGTCTAAATAAATGTGTGCCCCATGATACAAGCAGAGCCAGGATCCATTCTTCATCAAAGTGCAGAAATTGAGCTCCACTGAGGTGTGCTGTAAGGGTTAGGATTCTGTCTATACAGTCAACAAGCACCTTTAGTTATCATGATAATACTCAGAGCTTAAAGAGGAGAAAGTTTGTGCTAATGTCTGTGTAGCACCCTTCGTGGATTCCTCCCAGCTAATGAGATTTCTCTTTTCTCCTAAAAATAAGAACCAACTTGAAAATAAAGTTACATCCTTCCTTCTTTTTGGAGACATCTGCAATGCTGCCCATGGAAAAGTGTCAAGCTGGTTATGGACACAACTTTAGTTGTTACATGAATTAACAGTGTTCCAGCCATAAATTATTTTTTTCTCGGTTGTCAACTTTGGGGAATTTTTAACAGATTTATATCTCTAATTTTATACATACTTTCTACTGCTTTTTCCATCACTTTTCTTCTTTCCCCAGCAGCTATTCTTTCTAATAAATTTTGGTTTTCACTTGATTATGTTACTTTTGGTGCCATGCTTCTACAAAGTGTCTTTCTTGTAAACTCCATCTTCCATGATAGTAAGCTGACTTATCTCCAGGGCCTACTTAACCAGCTACCAGTCTTGATCTCTGATAAGTGAGTCTGAAATGCAAGCTGCTTTTCATTTTACTGTTCCCTGTTTAGGCTATTTCTTTATAGTCCACATTCCGTTATTGTTATTTCTCAATATTGAAGTTTTTCTCATAGCCTAGAGCCAGTGAAAGGATTATTTTTAGTTTCTACTTAGAAAAGACCTGTTTATTCACCCAGTAATCAGAATGTGTTTTGAACATGGCACATACAATGAAAATGAGAAAATAATCTTGTCTTAAATCTGTAAACATTTTCAGAACCAGCACAGAAGAAGAGTCACTAGTAAAATTTATGTTTAAGGTCATAAATGGTGGATCAATGTATGAGTAAGAACATATGCCTTTTCCTTTATTCCTATAACTGCAGCACAGTTAATCCAATAATTTTTCAGTATTCTTTGAACCCTCAGATAATGACTGTAGCTAAAGACAGGATATTAGGTCATCCAGTTATCTGATTCACTGTTATATATTCTAAATGTTTATATTTTCAGATGTTTCACTATGATGGCAGAAAATCTAGACCCGATTCTTAGGCAAAGTTCCTCTAACATTTAATAGATTTATCTCTAACAGATACTTTCAGTGGTCTGTCATATGATCTTAGAAATTCAAAGTAATTAATTGGAATAAAGCCCTGTATTTGTGCATGCATTTGGAGTAATTAACTGAAGTGAAACACATGTATTGCTAATCTTGCATGCTGTGATTAAGATAGAAATAAAGACATCCATCAAACTAGATTACTTCTTCATCAAAGAGGCACAGAAATATCTCCACAGATGTTGGGCTCATTTTAATTGTATCAGAGCCTCTCATATCACAGGTTTAAGTGAGGTACTATTTGCCATTAAAAATAAAGTATGAAAGTATGAGAGTGTACTATTCAGATGTGAAAGAAATCACAATGCATTTAAAGATCTCTTTGCTAGTAAAGTTAATTAAAGAAACAGCAAGCATGTGTGTGCTTATTGATATATTTCTCAGACTTAGGCACATAAACTTAGATCTGAGAGGAGTTGCCAGATCCTCAAATCTATTACCAAATGTGTCCAAATCATTCTCTCTGACCTCTCTAAATTTTTTACTGAAAAAAAGAGTGGAAAATGTATGAAAATAAATCCAATTGATGACGCACACACAAAAAAAACTCAAATGACATTTACTACCTTTTACTCAAGTTAACAGTCCTCCCACCAGTAAGAATATAAGTTGTAAAAGTAACCTGCTTGTTTGGAAAAGAAAAGACCTACTTACTCTACTAATTTTGTGGTTAGTTATTCTGAACTGCCCCTAGTAATATCAAGAAGTTCAGGTCATTCGCTAGGATTGGGAAAGAGCAGAGTAAGTAAGACTGAAGTTGTCTTAAAATAACGAATGATTTGACACAAAGTGATTTCTTGAAAACCAAAGCTACCATTTTAGGAAATTTATTCTCTTGTGGTTCAGTGAGCCATGAGGGAGGTGGGCTAAACAGATTGAGAGTAAATCAAACTCAGACCTTTCATGGACAGACAGCCTTTCCTTTGGGCATCTCAAAAATGCTGTATAAAGCACTATTTCTCATATCACTCATTGTGTGATAAATGTTCTTATTTTCATCTTAAAGATTAAGTGAAAAGCTATAAACTTAAGTGATTCAAAACAGAAATATATATATATACATATTCATAACAGCTTGACCCAGCAAAAAAAAACTCCCTAAGTACTTATAATTACAATAGCAATTAGCTGTGCAAAAATTTTTTTGTTTATTTTAATGAACGTTTCTGGATTTTCTTCGTTCTGTCGTATGGTTAAGGGTTCACGCAGTATCTGCATTTTGGTGGGTCTTGAATATAAACATGAGTTTAAATTCTCAGATTTCAGAAATCTACAGGTCACAGTGGTTCAACCACAAATGCAAAGAGGTAAAAGCTTGCACATGTGAGACAAAATAGCTAAATCCTACACTCTACTTAAATTGGACAGCAAATATTTATACCCTAAAAAAAAAAAAAAAAACTGGACAAAGTATTAAATAGTGATACTGAAAATGGCATTCATTTATTGAATAGAATTCAAATATTAAAACAATGTCATTACACTTTAAAAAAATTGTAGTTGTAATTGCTAGATCAAATGGCAACATTAAAGATAAATAAATTGAAAAAAATATATATTGTTAAGGTAGGGGAAAATCCAAATGATAGGAAGTTGAAATATCTTATAACAACTAAAAATATTGTAAAAAAATATAGATATCTGTTGGCTTACAAACCATATATTCTAAAAGCATATGCAGAAAAAAATTTACATGTAATACTTGTGTAAAAAATATTTTTAATCCAAGAGACTTTGGGTTCATTCTGATAGTTAATCATGATTGTCTCCCCTAGTTTCCAGTGAACTGTTTCCCAGTGAAATATCCATGGGAGACACAATAAACAATATAATTTCTTAAAGCACAAAAAATCAAGAAGCTTTATCAGCTAACTGAACATCTCTTGAAGGAATTTCTGCTAAGTGGGGTATGAATGAAATAAGTTGGAAAATGATGAGAAGCAGCCAAATCATATGGAGACCTTCTCTCTCCCCAGTCACTACTTGCTGCCTCCAAGGACTCCCAAGAGATGTGGAAACTCACATCAGTAAAACCTCAGTACTATATTATTATTGTCAACAAAGGTCCATCTAGTCAAGGCTATGGTTTTACCAGCAGTCATGTATGGATGTGAGAGTTGGACTATAAAGAAAGCTGAACAACCAAATAATTGATACTTTTGAACTCTGGTGTTGAAGAGGACTCTTGAGAGTCCTTTGGATTGCAAGGAGATCCAACCAGTCCATCCTAAAGGAGATCAGCTCTGGGTGTTCACTGGAAGGACTGATGTTTAAGCTGAAACTCCAATACTTTGGCCACCTGATGCCAAGAGCTGACCCATTTGATAAGACCTTGATTCTGGGAAAGACTGAGGGCAGGGGGAGAAGGGGACAGCAGAGGATGATATGGTTGTATGGCATCATCCATCGACTCAATGGACAAAAGTGTGAGTAAACTCCGGGAGTTGGTGATGGACAGGGAGGCCTAGCGTGCTGCAGTTTATGGGATGGCAAAGAGTCGGACACGGCTGAGAGACTGAGCTGAACTGAACTGAGCTATATTATTCATGACACCGCCTAAGATTGTCAGAATTGTCTTCTACTCTTTCATCAAGTCCTCCCTTTTCACAGCTCTTTGGAAGGCTGAGCTCGCATTCATTATTCTTAAAGCAAAGCAATGAGATAAAAATAATTGTATCTGTTTCAGAGAACCAAACACTTGATTGCAAATCACATGAAGGTGATAATGAAATTCTGAACACCCATAATCAACCTTAGTCCTCCAAATGATGAAGTCAGTGCTTTTAAATGCAAATGCCAAAGATAAATTTAATCATATGTTAGTTTCAATGACCAATACTTGGAAAAAGGTATGATTTTATACAGTTTTGTTTTCAAACTAATGGTTTCTTAGTTCTGGTGTCTATTGAGCCAGTGAAAGTGGTAAAATTATCACTACTATTATTGCACCCCCTGCATCTCAATAATTGTTTCAAGGCTTGTGAGTTATAATAATATTGTTATTTGTTAATGGGAAATATACATGAACAACTAAAACCAATAGCCTCCTAGGTAAAACTTATCACCAGGATCTACCATTGTTTTAGTAGGCATCTGGTGGTGGATTTAATTTGTCTCCACTATTTGTTTTTGAACTCTCTCGGAAGAAGAGTGATACCTGTAACCACACAGACGTCTCAATACCATATTTTGCATATAATACAAACTTCAGAGTATTTTTTAATAGATTAATTAGTCCTAGGTGACTTAGGCTTAATGGTTGTGGGAGGCTTTTCATTTATATGACTGCTGAATTCTTCCCGAAATTCCTGCTATAAATGGTAACTTTGCCTAAATTTTATTTGGTGGAAATATCAATGCTTTCAACTAAGGACAGCATCATTTCAATTTGGACCAAACGGAAATTTAAGTCCTGGTAAATTCACTGCCAGTGAAGGACAAACATAGATAAGGGAATACGGATCTGAATCATCTTCCACTAACTACTGTAGATCATTTTATTTTAAATAGGATATTCTTTGACTGATAATCTAATATGCAAACTTTCAAGTATGCAATTTATGCAAATATGTCATTATTAAGTATAGCATCCTATATCTTCTACAGATTACTAAATATCCCTTCTCATATAGCAATCAGCAACCCATAAGGAAGATGAAATGCTTTTTCTATAAGAGAAGTAAAAAAGCAATTAGTCTAAAGTTTGCATCTAGTAGCCTTTGATTTCATGCTTAATACTGTTTTTAACTGTGTGACTGTTAATGTTCTTTTGTAGCCTTAACCACAAATGACTCCTGGCAAGACCTCATACCATTAACAATGAGATTAGCAGAGGAAAATTCAAAAACACTCATGGGGATTGTTTGTACTGTTTTTTTGTTGGGTATGTTTTTGCTCTGTGGGATAGAAGACAGTTTAAAACAGCCCTGCATGAAAAAAGAAGCGACTGACCGCAGGTTGCAAGTATGCTTCAGTGAAGCAGAGGTTTCTACAGCTCATCTCAGCAAAGGGGAGGTTTCTAACGGTCCCCTGCTGACTTCAAATGTGTTCACAGCCTGCACCCAGCAGCCACAGTGGAAACTTACCAGTGTGATAATAATCACTTAGAGTAAGACTGTGGTGACGACCCTTTCCCCCCCTACCAGAAATCCCCCGAGTAAAAGCTTTATCCCCTGGGGAGACACAGAGATGCAAAGACATGAAAACAGGTGTGCCTTTCCCTGACAGAAAAGCTGGGTATGGACAGCTTTTCATTCTTGATACTTTCAGAATCACAAAAGTAGCAAAGCACAGCATTACCTGAGCTTTAGAGGTGCCTTAAAAATTTGTTGACATTTTTTGATATGTGGAAAGGGGACATTAGGTTAAAGGAAAACTAAACTGCTGAGAAGGATGGAGGGAAGGAGAGAGATGGAGAGAGGGAGAGATTTCACCTAAAATCCTGGAATAGTACACACCAACAGGAATGTGGGGGCAGAATGTAGACTAGGAGCCATTCCTTTTACTTTTTAAGTTTCTGCATTGGCGCTATTTGTTGCAATCACCATACAGTACTTTGGTAATTGTTTTTAAAGACTATTTTTATGATTATTTTGAAAAATTTCCTCTAATGAAGGCGAAATTTGTTCTCTAAGAAAACTACCGTAACATTTTGTCAAAGATGGGGTTTATCTAAATACATATACAAATAACAAAATGTCCTTTAAATAAATATACATACAAATAATAAAAATGTCCTTCAATTTTCAACTTCCTATGGATCATTAAATTCAGGAAGGTATTTTTAATTCGAGTCAACATTTGTATATCACTTGTCAAATTACAAGGTGCTTTGCTCATTTGTGACCATATTTTATGCAACAACTGTCCTCTGGAGTGGATATTATACTGATTTTAATCTATGTTTTTTATTGTTGTTTAGTCACTGTGTCTGACTCTTTAAACCCCATGGACTGTAGCCCACCGGACTCCTCTGTCCATGGGATATTATAAGCAGGAATACTGGAGTGGGTTGCCAATTCCTCCTCCAGACGATCTTCCTGACCCAGAATTTAAAACTGCAGTCCCCTCATTGGCAAGTGGATTCTTTACTGCTGAGCCACCAGGTAAAGTGGAATCACTCAGTCGTGCCCGACTCTTTGCCCCCTCATGGACTGTAGTTCTACCGGATCTTCCTGACCCAGGGGTCGAACCCAGGTCTCCTCCATTGTAGACAGACGCTTTACCATCTGAGCCACCAGGTAAGGCCCATATAATTTTAAGGAGTGGTAAAATCAAAGCAAATAGAATATGTCAAGGTCCAAGAAAGTATCAGATACAATTGAAAATACCTTTGTTACATTACACTGAGCTATCACAGAATACTGTGAAGCTCTACCAGAGACTCCTAAATGCTAATGCTTCTGTAGTATCATTGACTCACTTCTTTGGGGAAAAGCTCATGAGGAATAAATAAATGTGAGAGATGAGAACCCCAGAGCATCTCTAGTTGGCAGACAGGTAAACTTGGTGCTGGACCCTCATAAATCAAGGTGTCCTATTCATTCTCTCACACATCCATATTTTCCACTCCTGCCAAACACGCATAAGACTGGAAAACAAAATTTCTAGGAATGCAATAGTATGCTCTCTCTACAGATATAGCTGCCAATGCTAGAGCAAAGATAACCTTTCCCTCAGATTACAAAGGTCTGTTGAAGTCATCTTAGAGCTTAGTGAAGGACACATTTTAAAAGCACTTGTAAATGGTTTTATAGATCCAAGAGTAGGCCAAACTGAATCAAAAATTTCTGGAGTTGAAGTCCTAGCATGCAAATGCATATTAAACATGTTTATATTTCGATCTGCAAAGGTCATTACTATGCCCTGATTGTAAGATATTTGTAGATAAATCTAAATAGAGATAAATGTAGATAAATACAAATAGAGTAGTAAAGGCAAAGCCTAAGTACCTAATGGATAAATAATTTTAAAAGCATATACTCCAAGTTTTCAATTCCAAAATTGAAGATTGTTTGGTTTGTAAGTAACGAATTGAATGCAACAATCAACTAAAATTATGCAATTAGCACAGAGAAGGAAATGGCAATGCACACCAGTATTCTTGCCTGAGAAATCCCATGGACAGAGGTGCCTGATGGACTACAGTTCATGGGGTCACAAAAGAGTTGGGCATGACTTAGCAGCTATACCACAGTATCCTTTTAGAGGATGTTCATTCAGATCATATCTGCCTTGGCATAAGGTTGCTACGGTAAAGTGCACACTTGTTAAATTTCTTTCTTCGGTGCGTAAATATTTTCAATTTTTTAAAAGTTAAATATCAGAAACTTTTTATGTAAAAACTCAAAAATTCACCAAAACAACTGCAATTAGATGAACACAGTTTTGTGTTTATAAGAATATAGCTAGAACCCCTTTTCCATCAACACAGCAACTTATAACAAAAGTGTGGGACCTAATAGCATAAGCTTTGTGTGTGTGTATTGGTTCCGTTAAGAGAATTTAGGATTTTGTGGATGTTCAGTCATCACTTCAAAATTCCTGTAAGTGGGGGAGAAGGAGTTAATTCTATAAATATACACACATATATATGTATAAGAAATTGAGACATACACATATTAATAAGTTAACAGGAGTCTGTAGCTAGGCCAGGAATAGAATCCAGGTTACATATTTTTAGACTAGTGCCTCTTTGCTTTTCACACACAATATGATACTTACCCATATGCTTTAAAAGGACAGAGCTTTCTACAAGGAGAGTAGCAGGAAATAAAGAATTCATATAACCCTAGGACTGAGTAAAAATCTGCAAGGCATACACATATGCATCTTTAAACCACCCATGAATTTCTTCAGTTTTTTGTTTTCTTTTTTCCTCCCTCCATAAGCTCTGGTCTCCACCTCCCTTCACTGCCCTAGCTCTCAAGGACCACAATAACAAGAGCTACTCATATTCCAGGTATGATTTAGGCACCTACATGGATAATTCTATTTAATGATCACAATAACCCTACAAGATATGTATTATTCCCAGTTTATAGGTAAGGAAATTGAGGTTCCATGACTTACCAAGAGAGAATTCAAGTGCTTCAGACACTTTCCTCAGGAAAATGAAAACTTGACCCTTCAGCCTTTTCCTCTTTAAATTTGTACAAGTAAAGTGAAAGTCACTCAGTAGTGCCTGACTCTTTGTGACCCCATGGACTATAGCCTGTCAGGCTCCTCTGTCCATGGAACTTTGAATTTGAGTTTACCTCAAATTCTTTCAGGTGAATGATCAGCTAAAGAAGGGGAGTGTAACTCGATGGAAGCCACTGGAGATTTATGGTGTCGCTCCTAGCACAAGTTAGGAAAATGTGAAAGAAGTCATCAAGAGGTGATAGAGACTAGTGAAAAAGTAGGAGCTTCAGTTTTAGATAGGTTGAAATACTTGCTCTGCAATTTAATAACTTTTTGGCCTTTGGCAAATGACTTAAATCTCTGTTATTATTTCCTCTTCTTTAAAAAAGAAATTGATTGCTCCTGTCTTACACAGTTGTTATGAGGATTAAGAGAGACAATAATTTGTGTTAGTGTTTAGCTCTTCACAGGGGCTTCCCTGGTGGGTCAGAGGTTAAAGGGTCTGCCTGCAAGGCAGGAGACCCGGGTTCAATCCCTGGGTTGGGAAGCTCCCCTGGAGAAGGAAATGGCAACCCACTCCAGTATTNCTGTCTTACACAGTTGTTATGAGGATTAAGAGAGACAATAATTTGTGTTAGTGTTTAGCTCTTCACAGGGGCTTCCCTGGTGGGTCAGAGGTTAAAGGGTCTGCCTGCAAGGCAGGAGACCCGGGTTCAATCCCTGGGTTGGGAAGCTCCCCTGGAGAAGGAAATGGCAACCCACTCCAGTATTCTCGCCTGGAGAATCCCATGGAGAGAGGAGCCTAGTAGGCTACAGTCCACCGGATCGCAAAAAGTTGGACACAACTGAGCAACTTCACTTTCACTTTCACTTTCACTTTAGCTCTTCACGTGGCACATAGCCAGTGCTCAATAAATACCAGCTGCTGCTATTCCAGAAAGGCTAACATGGTTTGAGCCCTTGGTGTGGACCCCACACCACTGGGGCTGATTATCTCCCCTGTCATTAATAATGGCAGGTAACCAATCACTGAGTAACCTCTAGCAGATCTCATTTCCTCCAATAGTATATTAATGCTCAATGTAATAAAAGAAAGACTTTTCTGCACATTTTATTTAAGTCTACATTGGTTTGAACCAGGCTTCCATGGTGGTTCAGTGGTAAAGAACCTGCCTGCCAATAAAGAGAAAGAAGTTCAACCCTTGGTTCAGGAAGATCCCTTGGAAAAAGAAATGACAACCCACTCCAGTATTCCTCCCTGGGAAATGCCACAGACATGGGGACCCTGTTGGGTTACAGTCTATCGGTCACAAAACAGTCAGACATGACTTAGTGACTAAAGCAACAAGTGGTGGAGCCAGGACTCCAACAATCTAGTTCTTCTGGCCATAGAGTGCATTCACTCTAGTCTTCCCATTTCTCTGCTTGCAGACAGCATCTATAAATGTGCTTTATTTCTCCCCATTCCCAGCATTTTAAAGTTGTGACATCTTTTGTCATATGGATAGGCAAATTGTCTAGATGGTGTCAAGGAAAGGGATAAAGGAAGATCTTGATTTCTTATTGCCTGACAAGACCTTTGCTTTGGCAAGATAGTGAGCCAGAGGTCACTGCTGTGTGCTGCCTATGTCAAGTCAGCACATTCCCAACGTCCTGTGAGTCTTAAAAAATTGAAAAACACTAACCATAAAATTTGATACTGCTCATTAAATTAAATGTAAAATGAAAATCTTGCATAAATAAAATTTAGTGTTAACTCTTTTTATCATGAAGGGTAATATATTAAGAATAGTGCATTTTAATACAGTGAGAGGATCTCGACATTAAAAATCAGGCCCCCAGTTGGGCTGTATGTGCGCATGCCAGTGTTATTGCAGTACAGGTTCTTCATGAAAGAGTTTGACATACCTGCAAATTAACCCAAGTTTCTAATCACTTATATTATGTAAAACAAGATATATTTCCAGGCTTCCAATGCCATCTTCAAGTCGCTGAAATCCGAGAGTGAGAATATTAGTAAATGTGGGTTGTAATTAGGTTTTCTTTCTGATAGTATACATGCACACACACACACTCATGCACACAAACTAAATGAAAGCAAGAGACGATTCCTTTCCCTATATGCTTTATGTGACCACATGAGTTCAGCCTCACTTTTCAAAGGCTTTAAGGTGTGTTTCAGGAGAAACAGGAGAAGCCCCATCGGCCTGAACAGTCTCATTCAGAAGTAGGGAATGGCCCTTCATCACAATTTGAGAAGGACTTCTCCAGGCTATGTCTACCTAGAGCCTCTGTTCTCCTCCCCTGATGGAGTCTCCCCATGCTGATTTATATTCCAAGAGTCAGGCTTGGTTTTATTCGTTCAACGCTCAGGCCAGAACTCATACATAACCCCTTGAAGCTGGAGGATTTATGGTCACTTTACCAAGGCAGGGTCACCACACCCAAAAGTGTTTTGTGTGAAATCTGGCTCATAAAAGTGATGCTTCAATTGGCTTCCATGTGGCTAGTACTAGAGCATATTCTCCTTGCCTGCCTAAACCTTACCAGGGCTGCCAATGATAAATGCCATTTCTGCCCATTATGGTTTTGTAAAGCCTTGACTGACAAAACACTCTTCTCATTGTTACCATGAGCCTCCGTTGCCAGTGTTCAGACTTTTTGCATAGCCTTACATAACCTGACCGTCAGTTAATAAGGACAGTATCTGTTCAATGTTCCTCGTGGATTCTATTCCCTCATGGATTCAGGATCATCATTCTAAGTCACCCACCTGGCCTGGCATAAGGATCAGCCCATTAGCACCATTTCTTCCTACCTTGAATCTAACTTTATTTTTAGGGAGCAATTGCCCTTATATGACACAAGCCCAGCGTTAAGACTACTTCAGCTTATCCCAACGAATGTCAACAATTTTGAATCTCAGATGGAAAGGCTTCCGGGTCTTGATCCCTTTTCTAACAAATAGCAATTAGGTTTGAGCACCTCCTTCATCAGCAGGTGTCAAGCTTGGCTTGTTAATAGTTTTTTTGCTGAAGAATATACATCACATATATCAACTCTGCTTTCCTGGAAATCCCCTTACATATTTAAAACTTTTTGTTAACCTTAACATTTTTCATACATCGCAGTTCATTTTAGACTTTAGCACCTCTGACATTATCCTGACAGTTAGTATCACTGTAGTGTGTTAAGTATGTGGCCTTTCTTCTCGTGTTTTGCCAATTTAAAACCTGATCCTGTCAGTAATTTCCCGGGAACTTACACTGATTCTTTTCAATGCTTTGTTCTGATTTTTTAAGTAGTCAATATGCAAGTGCAAGGGGCACTTGTACCAATTTTCCTAATAACTTTCTTTACCTTTTACTGGGTGAAACTATCAGTGAGATAAGACAAGAATTTGTCACATGCTCTGCTCTCAAGAAATGAGATTTTTCAGTTGAATCTGTACTTGAAGTCTAACTTTGTCACTAGGGGGATTTAATCTATTAAATTTCTGTGGTCAGGTCCTCTCCAGAACATTCCTACGGAGATCATAACGTTGTTGCTGTTGTTGTTGTTGTTGTTGCTGTTTTTGTCATTTAGTCACTAAGTCGTGTCCAACTCTTTGCAACCTATTCAGCACGCTTAAGCTCCTCTGTCCACCACTATCTCCTGGAGTTTGCTCAAATTCATGTCTAACAGTGATAAAAGTAGTAAATATTTATTGAGTACTTCATTTATGCCAGGAATTTCACGTTTAACCTCATGTAATCCTTACAGCAACCCTGTGAAGAAGGCATCATCACCCATATTCCATAGGTGAGGAATGTGAGGCACTTAAAGAGAGTTTAAAATGAATTGTCCAGAGTCCCCAGACTATGAGTGACATAATCAGGATAGGAGCCCAAGCAATCCTGGTAACCACTAACGATATACTGTCAAAGTTTGTTTCTAATCTCCTTTTAGCTTCATACAAATTCTCTCCACCATTCTATAGATTTTCAAGAGGAATATATCTTTTGACCACTCAGCTCTTCTCCACCTTTCATAATAAAAGTCCTGTTTCTGTGAAAATACGGGAAGGAAACCTCATTTAAAATGGAGTGGGGGAAGTCCTGAAGGGGGAGTTCTCATGCCTGGCTCACCCACCGCAGGTTTCAGACCCCAGAAGGAAGACCATTTCCTTCTGACAAGCTGCGCACCACCTGCAGCCACTGAATTACCACCACAGTCTTCCCAGGAGGGGTTTCTTCTTTCCTTTTTAAAAGCAAGCCCCTCTTCTCTGTTCTTCAGACTCCCTTATGACTCACTACAGTTTGCTTGTCCTAGATTGCAAGTCTCTGCTTTTCCTATGTAAATTCATTTTGCTAGTAAAATAACTGGTTCTTTGGGTTTTATTAAGGTCAATATTTCTTTTGAGTCAAGGGTATTCCTATCCTTTCATGGTATATGCCAATAGTATACTCCTTCTTAACCTCTCAGGTCATATTACTTCCTTATGTCACAACCTCAGTTTCATTTTGTTTATTTATGTTTTTTGATGACTCTGGCCCCTAGATATTGCACAGGAAAAAAAAAAAAAAAAAACCCCACAGGTAGTCTGACCAGATTAATCTAATGAAATTCCCTCAGAAATATATTAGGTTTTGATAAATACAGGGAGCAGAATAGACTCTCTCCCTATTATTTATCCTAAAAAATTTTTAAGTGAGAAAGAAGAGTCATTTGTAAGCTGAAAGTAAGAAGAGACTGAAATTCATCTAATTCTATACCTCATAATATCTTTGAAAAATGATGCTTAAAAATGTTAAATGATCTCACTATAGTTAAAGTTAGTTCCTTAAATTGATTTTTCCAAAGCAATGCTTTCAGCATGTGATCATTAGTTAAAATGATACTTAGCCTTAAGTTTATATTAATATGTCTTAGTTAATCATTTCCTTCAATTTAATAGTTAGTAAATTTAAAATATACCCTTTTATCATTTTGTATGTTGAGTTTCTGCAGGTATCACTTTAATTATAGTAGTAGTGGTAGATTCAGAATGAATAAAAGACTAGATATTGTCATATAAAAACTTCTACTTTAGGCAATGAATATTCTAGAAAATACATGTAAAAGCAGTGTACACAAATTCTGTAGTTTCTGATGAAAAAAAAACTTTCTAAAAATGTCAAATATAGGCAAAAAGAGAATAATAAAAATAGAACACTGGTTCTAAAAGCAATCTCACCAACAGGAAAATAACTATTCAGTAGAAAAACCTATAAACAGCTATTTTTGTATTAGTTTTTCTTTCCCTGCCTTGGAAATACAACAATTTTATTCTCTAATTCGAATAACACTATATTTGATAAGATTATACACCATTTACCTATTGTTGTTCAATTCATTATTTTGCCATAAGTGTAATTTACTGGCACACTTTTAAAAAAACTTCTAGTTTTAAATGTAAGTATCAGCTTTAAAAAAGAATAGAGCATTATGAAGAAAATGTTATCAAAATCTACAATTTGATGTTAAAAGTCTGCATGAGAAAGTCAACCTGGGTATCCAGGAAGTCTGAGAAAACTAAAAACTGAGGAAAAGCTCTCAAGTTTTGAATACGATATAGTCTTAAATACAAACAAACTTATATCCTTTCTGCATCTGTTCTTCATATTAAAGCAAATTCAAAGATGATGTGGAAACTGAATTTTATGGCCGATTATATACTTCATTTATGAGATAAAAATTTGCAAACAAGGGGATGGTTTTATAATGACATGATTGATAAATAATGATTTTGGCATAATGAAACCTGATTCTTTTCAACATTTTACCCTGTTTTTCTTTTTAATTTTTTTAAAATCAACCATGCTAAGAGGTGTTTCTTTCTTGCAGGCCCTCTAATATGGTGGAATCTATCTGCATTCTGTCCCACAAGGGGCTTATCCTCCATAAGAAAGAGATTAATAGCAGACTAAAAGTACACCACTTATTTTTAAGACCTATGATTTCAAACTTGGAATGGGATATGCTTCAGAAAATTAACCGTTTGCCTTCTAAGATTTTTAAAAAAAATTAGTTGATCATTACAACCAACTTGGCTTCAAAGATGTCCTCAGAAAAACTGGAGTTTCCATTGAAAAAATTACTAGGTCCAGAATCAGAAGTGCTAAGTTCTAGGTCTTAATTTACAGCTAAAAATACTTCCAGTAAATTGAGGCAAGTTATTTACCTCTATGTTTTATTAACTTTCTCATCTCTAAAACTGAGATGATGCTAATTCATACCTCAATTTTATATCAAAAATCAGTTTGAGACAGCTTCCATAATAAATAGAAAAACTTATGTAGGAAAATTAGAGCAAAAGGGAAGTATGGAGAGTAAAAACTAAAGAAATTCAGTGAACAGATTGGTAGACAGTGTGTAGGGCATTATATTTTTATGTCATCTTTTACACAGCTAATGACCTTTATCTTACTGTGACTTGATCTATTCCTCTTTGCTGCCAAAGACAAACTTTTCAAAGTGGAAAAGATTAGAGAAAGCATAAAAGTTTATAAATTCCTACATGACATAAGAGAGGTAAATATTCTTTAATTATCTTCCAATTTTGCTTCCATTGGAATATATCCGATATCCGAAAACAAAGAAGTTTCTAAAACTTAATGTGAGCCACTAGTGTTCGTCTCTGCCTATGTATGCAAATTCTCATACAATTTTAAAAATAAAAATGTCACAATTCCAGAAGTTAAATACCTTATCACTGATGCTGATGTAGTAAGTAATCATATAAAATACTTGCTTCACAGAATCTTCCTGTGTAACTAAATTTCAAGTACTTTTTTTCATTTTTTGCCACTCTCTAATTTTTTTTCTTTGTTAGCCACAAAGTATAGAAGCAGTTTTCAATATCTTAAAAATGCATTTCCTTCCAATCCAAAATGAACCTTAATAATGTTAGCATTAGAAACTAGTTCCATAGCAAGAGTTACAGGAGCTTTTACATGGACACACATTTCTAGAGAAATTATGTGTATAACTCACAATACTATAAATACAGAATTATCTTTTGTGCCTGGTAGGTGAAATAGGAGTACTTCAAATATCCTAAGGATGTTTCTTAACAGCTCTCCCTAGGTCAGTTAAGTTGTATTATTTCGCTACCAAGTTCAAACCACTTTAAAGCAAGATTCAGAGCCTGGAAGTGATACCTCTTCTAGCTAAGTGATTTAAATGATCATGGTTTTTGAAAGAAAAAAAATAGTTTTGCTACTGTGTTTTATAATTTCCTTTCTCACATATAAAATAATTTTATTCCTCTCCAGAAAACCCACTGAGTTAATATGGAAGAAAGACATTTCCACTACAGGTACTAAAAAATCAGACTCACCCTTTCAGTTCATAGAAAGAAAATCAAATTCTATTTTAGTGGAGTTTTCATAACAGCCTTTTGGCTAATAATGTTGAAGAATCATGATATATTTAAGAGATATTAATTCTAGTAATAGTCATTTATCTTTGATGTCAGAGAGAGACAAAGGCTTGGGAAATAGAAGATTTACAGTGACATATTATAGACTCACTTGGTAGATGTTAGATTTTTTACTCTTCCACTGAAACGACAGATAATGAAGTTTTATCAACTTCCTTTTATTAAAGCTAAAAATATATCCTATAATAGGATCATAAACATTTAATGAAACTCACAGCTGTACTGAATTTTAAAATTAGGAGAGGATGGACAAGCAGTTCATAGAAAAGTAAATCAGCCTAACTCATACATTATTAGTTGACAGCCCAGCTGTTTTAATTTAATATATCTCTGGGTCTGGCTTCTCTTCTAAAGTTAAGATATATATATATATATATATATATATATCTACCTTCCTAAATGAATGTGGATTTACAAAATGAGTTTATTTTCTTTCCAAGCACATCTAGATATTTGAGACATCTCAGTGGAGAAGCTCAAGGAAGATAGGATAAGATGATTGATCTTTATTCTTCCACTGCTTTCTGGGAAGAAGATTAAAATTCTTATTATCTCTGTCTTCAGTTGGGTCCCCAGGAACAGACTCTGAAATGAGCATTCATGTTAATATGATTAAAAGGAAGTTTTCCCAGGAAAAATTGGTAAAGAGGTAAAGAAATAGGACTTGTAAAGTAAGGAGAGTAAGCAGATGTACGTTATTAAGCAAAGTCTTCTGGAGGGTAACTCTGGTTCTATCCCACAAAAGATGTCTGAAGACAATGTTGGTCACACCTCAGATTCATCCTGACCAAGGCAACACAGCTGGAATATTTATATTCCTGCAACTGTCAATCATTGGTTAGTATCTGCCCCTGGGGAAATGTAAACTCCCAAGTACTTCAAACAAAGTGGAGCAAAGCCATTTCTAGCAGCCTGAGGCCAACCTTCCAACATAGACACACTGCTGGCAATTCAAGAATGAAAGCACACCTGGAGTGGAGCTTCCCTGGTGGCTTAGGGATAAAGAATCTGTCTGCCAATGCAGGAGACATGGGTTCGATTTCCTGATCCAGGAAGTTCCCACATGCCACGGAGCAACTAGACGTGTGAACCACAACTACTGAGCCCACATGCTCAACTCCTGAAGCCCATTCCTCTAGAGGCTGTGCTCTGCAACAAGAGATGCTGCGATGAGAAACCCGTGCACTGCACCTGGAGAGTAGGCCCCTCTGTCTACAACTAGAGAGATCTGCAGCCCAGCAACCAAAACCCATTACAACCCCAAAATAAATAAATAACTAAACACTTTTAGAAAAGAAAGATGCGCCTAGAGCCAGTGTGCATGGGTATGTAAAATGATCTAAGCAAGTTCTGGACATGCAGTGGGTGGGTCTACTCCAATCTCCACACTGTTCACTGTTTAAACTTATTTTACTGATAACATTCATTATTTACACGTATACTGGTTTCCCTGGTGGCTCAGTGGTAAAGGATTGGCCTGCCAATGCAGAAGATGCGGGTTCAATCCCTGGGTCAGTAAGATCCCCTAAAGAATGGGCAATCCACTCCAGTACTCTTGCCTGGGAAATTCTATGGACAGAGGAGCCTGGTGGGCTACAGTCCATGGAGTTGCAAAGGGTCAGACATGATTTAGCAACTAACAAAAATAACACATACATTGCCTTTTCCTTCTCCTGGGGTGGAAGGTATCAATTGCTGACAGTAGAGTGCTTCAGGTAAATCAAGATTTTAGCTCTTTTCACTCTGTTTCACAGCTTAATTAGGCCAGCTGATATGTATTACTGATCAGCTCTGTATTTTAAAATTTTGAATTTGAATGCATTCAGGTGAGGCATGTTTTCTCTATTTCACCAGAATCTCTTAACAGTATCAGTTATGATTTTATTCAACTGCCTGAAAGGAAAATCCAAAGTAATAGAGGTTCTCAAAGTGTGGTCCCTAGACCACCTGCATCAGCATCCTCTGAAAGCCAAAAAATGTGTAATATTATTTCTCTGTGAAGTCATCAAGGACCTACCTCCATGGTCTAAGAAGGCTGCTTTAGCGCCACCTATCACCTCCTCATGCCAAGCAGCAAGATGAAGGAAGAAGCAAGAAAGAAGAGGTGAGAGGCTTATGCAAGATACAGCTCATTATTTCAAACCAGTAGTGAGTTAGTAAATGTTTGATAAACAGCCCTGTAATTTCCATTGTATAAATTCTCCTGCCATGCTGATTTCAAGCCTCCAACTTGACATCAAAAATTAGGAGCAATGTGCACCACTGGCTCTGCCAAGCACAGCCAGGTCCAGCATACCACTATCCAGAACTCTAACACAGAGCAATCTGTATCTACAAGAAGGGCTTTGAAATGAAGGCCTTATTCCAAGGAATCACTCACCCAGATTAAAATTTGAGGTTCTATTGTTTAGGACAAAAAGAAGAATGGATATTGTGCAGACACTGCCTCTCTCTCCCACAACATTGCTTCTTTTTGTCCCACACCTGACCTACTGCATACATTTATGCTACCTGCTTGGATCCTGTAGAAATAAGTCTCTGCCTCAGATGATTCTCAAACAGGTGTCTTTGAAATACAAATAAATGCTCACAAGAAAAGACTAGAGAATTATTGTAGGTGCCAAAACAGCTCAGAATATATTGCATATGATTACAATGAAGAGAAGCACATATGAGGTAGATAAAACTCATTCAGTAACCAAAAAGTCATATTCTTCCTTGCAGTAAGAAAAAAATTAGAATGTTAATTGTCCTTTTTTGTGATGCTGTGAGAAGTCCATGGTGCACTAAGGAAGCATAGGCTCTGTTGACTCAAAGACCTGGTTTCAAACTACAACTCTTCTACTTAGACTTTGTAAAAGTTTGTTCATATTCTTGAAAACTGTATCTACATGGGCAAGTAAAGGACTCATTCATTAAAAAAAGTAGATGATATTTGGTATAAAATTGTTCACATAGATGCAAGAATCCCTTGCATGAAGGTGCAACAATCAAAAGAAATACTAAACAGAGCTGCATAGCAGCCTTCCATAGGAAAGGGTATTCATGTCTTATGTATTCATGGGGTCAGAGTATGGTAATGTAAAGAGCATCTCCAAGCTCGCTCTTCAGTTCAAGAATTTCCTTGTAGAAAGTAAGGCCATTATAACTCTCCTGCCTTTGCTCCCCATGAAATTTCTGCTAGTCAACACTTCTGACCCCTTTCCCAACACATAACCCAGTGATGGCTATTGGTGATGGTTCTGCATCTCAGAATCTCTGAATTGAGTCTCATTTCTATGATTATGGCTTAGAACTTTTGTTACGATTGTACTAGAGGGATCTGCATTCAGTCTAGATGAATTTGAATTCAAGTCTGCAACTTACTATTTAAATAACCTTAGAAATCTTACTTGACCATGTGTATATGTATATTTCAATAAATTTTTTAATAGATGTGGAAATTTGAATTTCATATAATTTTTACATCATGAAATACTCTTTTCTTAATTTTTTAACCATTAAAAAATTCGAAACCATTCTTAACTCACAATCTATACAAAAATTGGCAAGGGATCACAACTGGCCTGTGGGCCTAAGTTTGCCAGCCCCAGCTCAGATTGTATCTTTTTTCTTCAAGAACATTGTTGGTATATAAATCACTAACCTTACAAAGAACCCACTTAAAGTGTACAATTCAATGCTTTTTAGTTGATTCATAGTTATGCATGCCTCATTATCTAATTATAGAACATTTTCTTCATTCCCAAAAGAAATCCATTATCAATTTCCATTCTTTCCCTGAACTTTTGCAAACCTCACTGACCCAAGCAACCATTAATCTACTTCCTATCTCTATACATTTGTCTAATCTTCATGTTTTATATACATGGAATCATATAACATGTGATTTTGTGCCAGGCTTCTTTCATTTAACACAATAGTTTCATATTTCATCCAATTAGTAGCATGCTCAATGCTTCATTTTTATTGCTGAATAATACTCTCACTTCTTGATTTGCTGTATAATTTTTCTATCAGTTATTGAAAGCAGAATATTAAAGTTTTTCATTATTATTGTTGGATTTTCTATTTTTCTCTTCAATTTTATCAGTTTTTGCTACTTATTTTGGAGTTCTGCTGTTAGAAACTAATATGTCTACAATTGCTATGTCTTCCTGGTGGATCAACCCTTTTATCATTATTAAATTACCCTCTATATCTAGTAATACATTTTGTTTTAAGTTAAATTTTGTTTGATATTAATATAGCCACTCTAGCTTTTTTGTGACTGATGTTGGAATGGTATATCTTTTGCCATCCTTTAACCTTTGACTTATATTTTTATTGTTTAATCTAAAGTGAAACATCCCCTAGACAGTATATAGTTTGACCTTGGTTTTGTTTTGTTTCTTGTAATATAATGCTACTATTTCTTTTTATTGGATTATTTAATAAATTCACATTTAATGATATTATTTATATAGTTGGATTTATATCTCTAATTTTGCTTTTTATTCTCTACAGGTCTCAATAATTTTTTGTGCCTATCTTTTTCCTTTATTGCCTTTTTTGTATTAGGTAGATAGTGTAACATTTTAATTCTTTTAATGACATTTGGCAAGAATAAGCAGAAGAACTATACAAAAAAGATGTTTATGACCCAGATAATGACAATGGTGTGATCACTCACATAGAGCCAGACATCCTGGTATGCAAAGTCAAGTGGGCCTTAGGAAGCATCACTACGAACAAAGTTAGCGGAGGTGATGGAATTCCAGTTGAGCTATTTCAAATCCTAAAAGATGATACTGTGAAGCTGCTGCACTCAATCTGTCAGCAAATTTGGAAAACTCAGCAGTGGCCACAGGACTGGAAAAGGTCAGTTTTCATTCCAATCCCGAAGAAAGGCAATGCCAAAGAATGCTCAAACTACCGCACAGTTGCACTCATCAAACACGCTAGTAAAGTAATGCTCAAAATTCTCCAAACCAGGCTTCAGCAATACGTGAAACATGAACTTCCAGATGTTCAAGCTGGTTTTAGAAAAGGCAGAGGAACCAGAGATCAAATTGCCAACATCCGCTGGATCATGGAAAAAGCAAGAGAGTTCCAGAAAAACATCTATTTCTGCTTTACTGAATATGCCAAAGCCTTGACTCTGTGGATCACAATAAAATGTGGAAAATTCTTCAAGGGATGGGAATATCAGACCACCTGACCTACCTCTTGAGAAACCTGTATGCAGTTCATGAAGCAACAATTAGAACTGGACATGGAACAACAGATGGGTTCGAAATTGGGAAAAGAGTATGTCAAGGCTGTATATTGTCACCCTGCTTATTTGACTTACATGCAGAGTACATCATAAGAAACGCTGTGCTGGAAGAAGCACAAGCTGGAATCAAGATTGCAGGGAGAAATATCAATAACCTCAGATATGCAGATGACACCACCCTTATGGCAGAAAGTGAAGAAGAACTAAAGAGCTTCTTGATGAAAATGAAAGGAGGAGAGTGAAAAAGTTGGCTTAAAGCTCAACATTCAGAAAACTAAGATCATGGCATCCAGTCCCATCACTTCATGACAAATAGATGGGGAAACAGTGGAAACAGTGTCAGACTTTATTATGGGGGCTCCAAAATCACTGCAGATGGTGGTTGCAGCCATGAAATAAAAAGATTCTTACTCCTTGGAAGGAAAGTTATGACCAACCTATTCCCCATCCCCAACATATTCTGGGGAAGGCAATGGCACCCCACCCCAGTACTCTTTCCTGGAAAATCCAATGGATGGAGGAGCCTGGTGGGCTGCAGTCCATGGGGTCGCTAACAGTCGGAAGATGTGTATAAGAGACAGNCCCCAACATATTCTGGGGAAGGCAATGGCACCCCACCCCAGTACTCTTTCCTGGAAAATCCAATGGATGGAGTAACCTGGTGGGCTGCAGTCCATGGGGTCGCTAACAGTCGGACAGACTGAGCGACTTCACTTTCACTTTTCTCTTTCATGCATTGGAGAAGGAAATGCCAACCCACTCCAGTATTCTTGCCTGGAGAATCCCAGGGATGGGGGAGCCTGGTAGGCTGCCGTCTATGGGGTCACACAGAGTCGGGCATGACTGAAGTGACTTAGCAGCAGCAGCAGACAACATATTCAAAAGCAGGGACATTGCTTTGCCAACAAAAGTCCATCTAGTCAAGGCCATGGTTTTTCCAGTGGTCATGTATGGATGTGAGAGTTGGACTATAAAGAAAGCTGAGCGCTGACGAATTGATGCTTTTGAACTGTGGTGTTGGAGAAGACTCCTAAGAGTCCCTTGGACTGCAAGGAGATCCAACTAATCCATCTAAAGGAGATCAGTCCTGGTTGTTCATTGGAAGGACTGATATTGATGCTGAAACTCCAATACTTTGGCCACCTGATGCAAAGAGCCGATTCATTTGAAAGACCCTGATGCTGGGAAAGATTGAGGGCAGGAGGAGAAGGGGATGACAGAGGATGAGATGGTTGGATGACATCACCGACTAGATGGACGTGAGTCTGAGTGAACTCCAGGAGTTGGTGATGGACAGGGAGGCCTGGTGTGCTGCAGTTCATGGGGTCGCAA
Source organism: Oreotragus oreotragus (assembly GCA_006410675.1). Taxonomy (NCBI): domain Eukaryota; kingdom Metazoa; phylum Chordata; class Mammalia; order Artiodactyla; family Bovidae; genus Oreotragus; species Oreotragus oreotragus. The sequence continues at coordinate 159,506 of SJYX01003771.1, forward strand.
AGAGTTGGACATGACTGAGCAACTGAACTGAATTATACTTTTGTCCTGTTTTCTTAGTAGCTGTTCTATGAATTAAAAACTACATTTTAACTTATCAGAATCTATATTGGCTTTATACTGTCTTAGTGTCAATAAAATGTAGAAACTTTGTTCTTATATATCTTAATTCTCTCTCCACAGTTTTGATGCCATTACAGTTATACATGGTGGATCTATACATGTTTCAAATCTAACAATACTTTGTATAATCATTAGCTTATATAATCTAATATTGTTTAAAGAAACTGAGAGAAGAAAGAAAACCTAGACTATATTGCGTTTACAGAGTTTGTTAGTTAACCTTCTTATGTATCTTTTGCATTCTCTATATTTTTTCTGGCAGAGGTCTGTTATCATCTGGTATCTTTCCCTAATTCCAATAGAGCTTGGTTCACACCCTGCTCCTTTATGCTGTTATTGTCATGAATATTGTAGTTCTCTATGTTACAGGTTTAATAATACAATTACATTTATATTATAACAGGAGAATTTTAAAATTAGTTAATAAAAGAAGGGAGAAAATATGAAATTTTATTCTTTTTATATAACTACTTGCATATTTACTGTAATAGAGTACTATAAATGCCATAACAAATTACCACAAACATGGTGGCTAAAAATATTGCAGATTTACTCTCTTACACTTTTGGAGACCAGATGTCCAAAGTCAGTTTCACTGGGCTAAAGTCAAGATGCCAACAGGACTGTTTCATTCTGGATGTTCCAAGGGAGAATCAGTTCCTTATTTCTTCCAGCTTCTAGAGGCTGCTGAGATTCCTTGAGTCATGGCTCCATCACGACTCTGCTTTGATCACACATTGTCAACCTGCCTGTCTGACTTGCTGCATCCTCTTTATAAAGGACCCTTAGGATTATATTAGGTCCACCTGGATAATCCAGGAGACTCTGCCCATTAATTTAATCACACCTGCAAAGTCCTTTTTGCCATGTAAGGTAACATTAACATGTTCCAGAGATTAAAATGTGGACATATTGTGGTGGCCATCATTCAGCATACTGCAATCTGCCATTGTCCCCCAAAGATTCATATAAATATTTTTTTTTCCATACACAAAATACATTCCTCCCATTCCCAAATACACAAAAGCCTCAGCTTATTATAGCATCAACTCAAAGTCCAAAATACCATCTACTAGCTCAAATGCCCCAAATCTCATCAACCATATCATTTAAATCAGGTAGGATTAAGATACTGGGTATGATCCCACAAAATTCCTCTCTATTTCTATACCAGTGAATCTAGAAAACAAATTATTTGCCCTCAAAGTAAATTGGAGGAGCATATCTAGGACAAGTTATTGACACTCCCATTCACACATGGAGAAAGTTGAAAAAAGAAGGAAGCACCAATACCAAGGATTTGAGATGCATTGTTCCTGAGTATGTGCAACCTCAACGGTGTGTACAATTTTTCTGACTCCCAGAGTTGTTTCTAATCCTAGGAGGGCTTTTCTTGGTTGTCTCTTTCCCAGATTCTATTAAATTTCTGTCTATTCTGCAATTTTGCTTGGGCTTTCCTAGTGGCTCATCAGCAGAGAATCTGCCTGTAATTCCAGAGATGCAGGTTCAATCTCTCAGTCAGGAAGATCTCTGGAGAAGGAAATGGCAACCCACTCCAATAGTGTTGCCTGGGAAATCCCACGGATAGAGGAGCCTGGTGGACTACAGCTCTTGGGGTTGAAAGAGAGTCAGACATGACTTAGTGACCAAATGGCAACAGCAAAGCTACCAGCTTCCTCTTCATTGCTTTCCACCAAGATCTATTGTTAATGATAACAACCTTAGGTCAGGAGTTCTTCACTCTGTTCCAAATAAGATCACTCCAACCAGATAAGACTGGAGAGAATTTCTTCCCTGTGGCCTCTCTTATGGTTCTGCCCAGGCGCCACTGTGCCCGTGCTAGGATAAAGGTCTGCTTTCCCAGGAATGATACTCATCTACTCTAAGTGGTCATGGAAAAAAGAGGCTGCTGTTCCAGTTTTCTTGACTTGACCCTCTCAACATGGGATTTCAACTCTATAAGTGAACTTGGAGAAGAGAAGTGGGGTGAGAAAGGTTGAAATCATGAACTCAGTATTATCCCTCTGTTGTGCCTGGGCCAGAGCTTCTGCCTTACAAATGGGGGCTTGGTGAGAAAGTAAGTCTTCTCAGTCATGCCTACTTTACACTGTGGACCACGAAGAAATAAGAACTTCTGGCAGCCTGCTCCTCACATGGAGATAACATAGCCCCAGACAGGGAGCTGAAGATTGGGAGCCCCTTTTCAGATGCACACACTGTGATGGAGTTTTCACTGCACCCAGCTGAATAATAAAGTGAGTCATGGGTCAAGTGCTACAGACTCTCATTGTTCTTATTGAGACTTAGAAGATTTTCTGTACTGAATGCTTCCCCATTTGCTTAAATGCCCTTAGGATAGTTTCCAGAGGTTTAAATGAATGTTTTTTATAATTTTCACCCGTTAGAATTTTTTTTTCCTGGAGAGCGGATTCATTCTCATCATTTTGGAAGTCTTGCCATCCAATCTCTTTAAGCCTCATTTTCCTCATCTGTAACATGGAGATGATTATAATAGTCATATGAGTATTAACTGAGATGATGTGTTTTCAGTGGCTGAGAGATACTAAATACTCAAAAATATATATACCTATAACTAGAAAATATGCAGTTATAGTCTTCTCATTTAAATAATTACATTTTGATAAGATTTCTTAGTTAACACAGAAGTATCAGCCTATAGACTAGAAAAAAATTAGGGGATATGATCTTCAAGCTATGGCATATTTCATATATGTAGACGCTCAAGTTCTAATTTTACTTCTGTCATGGATTCCTAATGAAATTTTGATAGTCTTTTTTCTTTTACTTCACAAAAATTGCTTCGTGATTGCCCTTGTTCTTTACTTTCAGGTCTTACAAAATGATTAGATATGGAAATCACCCTAACGAAGAAATCGCTTTCTCAAGAGATGGTACTCTTTTCTTCACGTGACATGTAAATAGAGAAAATAGTCTCGACACGCAGTCTTGTCAGGAAATAGCAGTTGGTTGACCGTAGGCATCAATATCTGTGACATGAAGACAGAATGTTCTACAGAGAGGTAGTTCCATGTTTCTTTTTGGAATGCTGCAACTCTGTTTGACCCTGGAACAAACCTGAATGGAAAACAGTTACTTCAAAAAGATTAGCATTATAGCTTCTGGTGACTCACTTAGGAGTTGGGCTTGCCCAAACTGGTTCTAGATGTTCCATTTTCTGTGTTAGCCAGATAAAAGATTATCCAAAGAAAGCTGGTCTTGATTTTTAGTATGGACTAAACCTGACTCGATGGACGTGAGTCTGAGTGAACTCCAGAAGTTGGTGATGGATAGGGAGGCCTGGCGTGCTGCGATTCATGGGGTCGCAAAGAGTCGGACACGACTGAGCAACTGAACTCAACTGAACTGAAGCCTGTTATATTTTAGTTATGGAAATGGATTTGTACTCATTAGTTTTCCAAGAACATTTCTTCTAGAAACAAATCATATGTATTTTTAAGTCATAAAACCTGGACTGGGGTAAGTTAGAAACCCTGCCTTTAGAACTTTATGACATCACTTTTGCAATTCCAACTTCAAATTGTAAAACTTTCATGTTTCTGAGTACTTACTATTTACAACCCTCATATGTTTAAAAATACTTTGCCCATTTCACTATGTTTGGTGCCTATAATTCCATTAAAACATAATTTACCTGATCTAAAACCATTAGCTCTTATTTATATGCAAATAACCTTAGAAGAGTTATTATATTAACTAAGATGAGTTATGAGAAATTTGTTTTATTTCTAAGTATGCAGTTCTTTAAGATTAATCTTGGTAAATGGAGAAAGAAATTGAGAATTGCCTGAGAAGACTCTCAATGGACAAGTCCTTCAACACTGGAAAAATGGCATCATGAAAGACTGTCTAGACCCTAAAAAGAAAAGAAAAAGAAGGATATTCTGCACATATTGCCCAAATTAAATTCTTTCACAATTGTGCTAAGCTAATACAGAATCCCAGCTACACTACATTAAAGTTATATTTGAAGGTATACCAGAAACAGCAGTAACATGTATGTTCAAAGGCCTACAACAGTTCATCAGGGGCCCTGATGTAGTGCCATTTAAAGAGAATCCAACAGTTCTTCATAGCTTCAAAACAGGCATGAATCAAATGAAGAGCAGAGAACTAGTAGAAGACACAGGATTATTTTTCAACTGTACCTTCATATAAACCAACAGATATACATCATTCATTTATTCTCGTTATGTCCCATTTTTATTCCCAATATTGGTTACTTGTACATTCTCTTTATGTTCATAATAAAATATGCCAGTCTCAATTACTTTTTCATTTTATCATTCTTATTTATTTTTTGCATTTCATTTCATTAATATGTGTATTTCCTTATTATTTTCTACTTTCTTGGCTTTATTTTGTTCTTAGTCTAATTCCCTCATTCAATACTTACTTCATTATTTTTTCTATCATTCCTGTTTTCCCTTAGGTATATAGCTATATAATTTTAGAGAAAAAAATATCTCTCATATAATTGGGTCCGCAAATTTCTAATGCAATGCATTCACTGATATCCAGTTCTAGATGTCATAATTTACATTATTATTTATGTTTATGTTTTGACCCCAATTTTTTAGAATTTAATATTAGTTTGCTGAGATAGGCCTAAGAACTTTCTTTCCTTATTTATTTTATAAATTAATTCCATTTGGTCTAAAAATGCAGCCTACATGAAACAAATTTCTTGTTATTTATAGAGATTTCCTCTGAACTTATAGACAGCTTATTTTTATAAATAATCCATATGTGCTTGAGAAGAATGTGTATTCTTTGTTTTGAGACTGTATAATTAACCAATAGATCAACTTTTATGTATTATTCAAATTTGCTTTACCATTACCACTTTTTGCTTTGCTTGGCTTGAACTTATTGCGTTTTGAGAAGTTATTAAATTATCCAATTATGATGGTGAATTTGTCATTTTTTCTTACAATTCTGTCTACTTTTACTTTCTATATTTTGAGGTAATGTTGTTATATGCCTTTAAACTGAGAAATGTTTTATTTTTCTAGTGAATTGAAACTTTATTGTTAAATAAGTACCTTATTGACACTATTAATTTTGTTCTTAAGTTCTAGTTTCTCTTTTGTTAATGCCAGATCACTTGTGGTAATTATTTTGTGATATTTCTTTCTCTCTACCTATACATTCAGTCACGCTTTAAGTGAATGTTTTACACAATCATGTTTTAAATGAATCTCTTATAAACAATATATAGCTGGCTTCCAAAAAAATTTTGCTTGGGTGTCTTTGTCTTTTAACTAGCAAATTTTAATAATATAGAATACATTATGATAATGTTATCCAATGTGTGTAGATTTGTTTCAACCATATTATTCAAACTTTCTATTTACTGTGCCTTTTATTTGCTTCTTTTCCACACTCTCCCTGCCTTCTACTGAGCAAATGATTTTTCTTTGTTCTTTTTTTCCCTTAACTGGTTTAGAAGTTTATTTATTCATTTACTTTTTTGGCCCAATATTGCTACTTCCTTCTAATTCTTTCTATTTAATTCAGTTTCTCCCTTAGTACATAGTTGTTTCAACAAGAGTCCTTGAGTAGTAGACTTTCATTTTCTTTGTTTAAAAATTTGTCTTGAATGATAACTAGCCTTAATGCAGAAATGGCTGGAACTTAGCTTCAACAATTAAGTAAGTATTTTACTGTATTAAAATATAACTTGGATTAACAGCCCTGACAAATATTTTGTAAGAAATAAAGAATTTGATGATGGATCAGTTCAGTTCAATTCAGTCGCTCAGTCGTGTCCAGCTCTTTGTGACCCCATGAATCGCAGCATGCCAGGCCTCCCTGTCCATCACCANATTTTACTGTATTAAAATATAACTTGGATTAACAGCCCTGACAAATATTTTGTAAGAAATAAAGAATTTGATGATGGATCAGTTCAGTTCAATTCAGTCGCTCAGTCGTGTCCAGCTCTTTGTGACCCCATGAATCGCAGCATGCCAGGCCTCCCTGTCCATCACCAATTCCCGGAGTTCACTCAAACTCACGTCCATCAAGCCGGTGATGCCATCCAGCCATCTCATCCTCTCTCGTCCCCTTTTCCTCCTGCCCCCAGTCCCTCCCAGATGATGGATAAATGGACCTTAAAACATGGAATGAGCACATCTGAGTATAACCAGAAAACAAGAAGGGCTCGGAGCAATCAAATGTCTTTGAACCCACCTTCCCAGCAAAAGCAATCATTTCTCTATTATCTGAGCAGACAACCACTTCCTCGTTTGAAGATCCTGTAATAGCCTCAGTAACCCAGTTACCTTGCAAAGTAAAGTTTATTCTTCTTAACACCCTTCAACAGGCTTCAATGTCTCTAGACCCATATGCTATGCTAACTAAGTCACTTCAGTCATGTCCGTCTCTCTGCAACCCTATGGACTATAGCCCACCAGGCTCCTCTGTCCATGTGATTCTTCAGGCAAGAATACTGGAGTGGGTCACCATTTCCTGCTCCATAACCACAGTCAAATCCAACCATGCCTCGGAGAAAAGTACAAAGTCTGACCACACAAGGTGAACTGAGATTTGCTAATTTATATTGACAAATTTCTGAGGAATGTGGATTCTAACAACATTCGATCAAGTGGAATGAAATGAACATTGACTCAGACCCAATTTATCAATATGATATACTTGTCAGAGATTATGAGTTTAATGTTTGTTTCAATAGCTGAATCTGGATGTTTGTTTGCTTAACTGAAACCTGAACCCAGTGATGAGTTATGTCTAATAAGGATGAAAGTCCAGAATTTTCTTTACACAATGCAGAAGAAAGAATTCAGAAGCTTAAAGAAGATCAGAGTGTGACAGTGGATAAATCTTGTGTCCTGAACACCCACGTTCCCATTATGTCCTTCAGGAGAGCCCACTGTGTACTCCTTTCTTTTATTCATTAGATGTATAAGAAACCACCAACATTCTTTGAATAGCACTGTAGGCCAGGGAAAATCGTGAGAAATGTCATTAGATAAATATACTTCCTGATTTCAGAGAGTATTGTGGGATCTTGAAGTGCTAAATGTAAGCGTGAACAATTATTTACTAGATAACAGAGAGAGAGGTTGGCTACATCTCTTATTTGCAAACTTAATCTATTCTACTTTGAGGCATCTGAGAGTTTTCTTAAACAAGACAGAGTTTCCCATGACACTGCCCCCGCCCTCCCCCGCCCCACGTGCACACACACATTTACAAAGAAAAGCCTGGTGCAGGCTCTTAATTCTTGGTCCTATTATGAATATGAAAAATACTTCAAAGGAAATATCAAGATAGCTTGATCACTTGCAATAAGATCTTAAGTAGGTCTCTTGTTGCCCCAGAACTGGTTACCAAAGCTTCAAAGTTCAGGAAAAATAAACTTCAGGTAACCTTACTCTAACTAAAGTAGCAAATAGTTGAGAGTCTAGTACAAGCTAAGTACCCCTAAGTGGCAGCTGAACCAGCAATTTTCTCCCCCCAACTATTATCCAAACTTCAACCTGCCTTATTGCCTATATAAGAGAAAAGGCAGGAGGACTGAAGTGTTGCGGTTTTCATTTACCTTCCCTTTCTATGGGATAGGATGAGTGCTTCCTTTCCCAAAGACCTATAAGAGAGAAACTCCAAGAAAATCATTCACGAAAAATTAAAAGTACCTGCCCAAAATGCAGCGACATCTATTCTCCTCTAGTTCAGCCAATGGATTGGTTGTTTCCCCTGAGCTATCAGAGTCAAGAAACAATAACTGGAAAATAATTGAACAAAGAGAAGAAGGTAAGGTTATCAGTCTTCTACCATTTATCATTGCAAGGCTGCCTGGAAACACAAAAGCAAAGTTTGCTCCATCTTGCTGTTACCTAAGAAGAAAAGCCTTCCAGGTGAAGAGAAGATTAGCAGAGAGTAGCCATGGAGATAATTACAGGAGCTGAAAAGTAAAATCTGAAGAGTAAAAACAGAAAACTTGATCTATGTTAGTACAGGGAGCTCCAGGAGAATGGAATCTTCTACCACTGTCATTAACAGAAAGCAAAGTTTTCCTTACTCAATGCGAGCAGTGACTCAAGAAAAACAAAACCTTTATAGTGTTTATGTCTTATTGAGTTCAAAAGGTTCAATACCAGGTTATAAATCCATAAAATGCTGAAAGTGAGTCAGCCAAAGAAAAAATGAAGACAACTCTGATGTTTCAACTGTGACAGACTTGGAAAACAATGACTCTTTTTTTTTTTTCATTTTAAATCAAAGAAGATCAGTAGAGAGGGGTCTGGGAAAAGGGTAGATTGGACATTTGAGTTCCAGGGAATGATGGAATTTCCAAGTGGAAATATTCAGGAGGTAACTGGAAATGCATGAAAGAAGGTAAAAACTAAGTCTGGGAGTGTGGATATGGTTGTTGTTCAGAAAGGAATGGTCACTTACTATATGAAAAGGAATGACTTTTCCATGGTAAGGTGCTCATTAAGGACATTCATATATCTCTCTAAGTCATCATGCAGGATAGCTTTTGTTTATCTCAGGACACAAGGAGAAAATTAAAATATTTAAATAGTGCATTAAAATAATGATGGAAAAATCAAAACAGAGTGGCCAGTGCCTTTTAACTCATTACTCTATCAATGAAACCCTAAGCTCTTACATTTGATGATAGCTACTGTATTTATAATAAAGTTATTAAAAGGGCATTTCTTTACAAGAAAGTCAAACTTTGTTGAAAGATCCTGTCACTTAATAACTTCGGCTTTGCTATTTAAACAGCCTGGATTTGTCGTTAATGACCAGATAAGTGTCTATCACTATAAAATTAGGCAAGTCAAACTTTTAAATTTTGCACAGTTAACTTTCTGAGAGTCATTCTTCACAGAAATGAAGGAATAAGAGGTTTAAGGGCCTAATTTCATAGGTATATAGTCTTTCTCAACCAAAAATATATGCTATATTTATTTTCTTCTATGAGTTTGACTATTATCACTTGAACTTCTTTCATAAAAACTTAAAAAAAAGATTAGACTATTTATTTCAAACTGGACAAGCATGTATATCTGGATGTTCATGGAGTTTTAATACAGCAGACTGTAGTATGAATAAAGATAAAAAACATCTTTAGTTTGAAAGCAAGGCTGCCCCCCTCCCCACTAACCGTGGCACTTTATGACACTTGGCAGCTCATTATCACACTTCACAGAGCCTCGTGTCAGCATGTCAGATTTCTCTAAATTTTGACAGAATTAAAGTAGTGCCGTTTGATATAATTGATATTGTGCAGTTAATCAGCCAGTGGCTCCATAACAGAGTAACATTCTCAAAAGGCTTAATTACTGAACTGTGAAGATTTACTGCCATCTGGAAGTTCCTTTCCAAAGTTCTGTTCCTGAATTTTATGTAGGGTTCACAAAAATAACTTGGTCCATTTAGAAATCATGCCCTCGATTTGAAAATTAAAATTGTTATTTTTGGAATCTCATTTGGCCTAGAGATCATAGAATCCTTATGAAAAATAAAGAAGCAATGGCAAATGAGAATGAAGGAAATAAAAGTGGAAGCTCTGGAAATTATTCTCTTTATGTAATGTTTAAGAATATAGACTTTGGAGCCAGATGGCTAGATTTCAAACCCCAGTTCCAAGTCTTACTAACCACGGGACCTTGGGCAAGTTATTTAAGCTCTCTGTGCCTCAGTTTCTTTGTAAAATAAGGACACTAATAACACTCATATGATTAGGGTGAGGAGTAAATGTGTTAACACTTTACAAGTGTTTGAAATTATTCCTGGCACACAGTAAGAGCAAAATAAGTGCTTGTTACTACTGTTATTAAGATTTTAAAATTACTTATTCCTCAGGACTATTCTTACCCTAAAAGACAAATATACTCTGAAAAGATTCTTCTTGCCTGGCAAATTTCTAATACCCAAAGATTAATAAGTTAAATGTAATGTAATACTATCATTTCTCAGGAATCTTATAGCCTGGATCACTACTTTTATGTGAAAGATTCAATTGGATTCCCTCTAAATTTCATCCTGGAATAAGAGTCTATCATTCTATAAAATCAATAGGTGCTATGGGCTGAAGTGTGTCTTTCCAAATTTTTTACGTTAAAGCTATAACCTCAATGCAATGGTATTTGGAAATGGAGGGGAGGGTGCTCTGAGAGGTTATCTGGTTTAGCTGAAGTCACGAGGGTAGGGCTTTCATGGGACTGGTGCCCTTATAAGAAGAGGCACCGGAGAGCTTGCTTCCTCTCTCTCTCCATCATTTAAGGATACAGTAAGAAGGCAGCCATCTGCAAACCAGGAAGAGAGCCCTTACTGAGGAATCTACATGAATAGCTCCTTGATTTTGGATTTCCCAGCTTCCAGACTGTGAGTAATAGATTCCCATTGTTCAAGCTTGTTGTTTAGTCACCATCATGTCTGACTCTTTGTGACCCCATGGACTATAGCCCACCAGGCTCCTCTGTCCAAGGATTCTCCAGGCAAGAACACCAGAGTGGGTTGCCATTCCCTTCTCCAGGGGATCTTCTCAACCCAGGGAGGAAACCCAGGCCTCCTGCATTGCAGGCAAGATTCTTTACCACTGAGCCACTAGGGAATCCCCATCATTTAAGCTACCTGTCTGTATATGAATTCCTATTATTTATGCTACATAGTCTTTCATAATGGCAGCCTAAGTTGACTAATATAACAGGCAAAATAAACAATAAGAAATTATAAAAAGAGGTTTTTACCCAGAAGAAACATTAATTTATCATCCTCTGTTATTTTGGTATCATATCTCTGAAGAAGGACAAGAACAAGCAGAACAAGACAAATGAGAAAAAAAGAAGGAAGAGAAAGAAGATGATAATAATAGTAATTCTCTATTGATGGAAAGTTAGAAATAATCTCTAGAGAGAAAGTAGTGTGTTCTGCAGCCTGAGTAGAACCCAGGAGAATATAGCAAGACATAGGGGAAAAGAAAGACTAACAAATATATAAATCTTAGTTATTTCAAAGAATGAGAAAATCATTTATTTAGACAAAATCAAATTGATAATATGAAGTTATTTCACACATTGTTGTTATAAAACCAGATTTTCCAATTTAAAATTATTATAAATATTTTTATATCATGATATAGCCTTCTATTACTGTGTTTTTCTCAGGGATTCAGTGTTTCATTGACTGAATGTACCACAATTAATCTAACATATCCTAACTTGACGAGAATTTACCTTCTTTCACTTGTTTAATGACATGATGAATGTTCGTATGACTATAATTTTGGACAGCTCTTAAGCACTCCTTTAGCTCTTTCTGTTCTTACCTGTCTTTTCTTCAGACACCCCTGAGGCAACTGGTACGGTACAGGCTGTGACCAGCTCCGTTCAGATGCAACCAGGTGGCATCTTGCCTTGGTTATCTGTGATGATCCTCTGATGGTCCTATCCCAGGAATTCTCCATTGACTCTAAGTCATGGGATTCCAAGTATACAGCTTGATGCTCACACCTCACAGAATAAAATTTTAACACAATAGGAATAAAAACTGGTGGATATATGCTTACCATCTTTCTATCCCAGGATGGACAGACTTAATATGAATTTTATAAGGTTTCTCAGATGGTCCTACAGGATTTAGCAACCAGCTGTCCTTAGTGATTTTCCTCTTTCTCTTTATTTCCCTGTCCAAACTTTTCCAAATAAACCACATATACATAAGCCTTTGTTTTAGGTTTTGCTCTGTGGAGAAAACAAATCAAGAAAGATGGTATCAGAAATGATCTTTGAAATCAAATTCTCACAATGGGAATTTGGAGCTGGGTTACTCATTGGTCAGACATTAATGAGCACACACAACACACACACACACACACACACAGATGAGAGAATCCCTGTTATGCAATAGTATCACAGTTGCTAAGGTTTTCTCCTTTGGGTGATTGAAATGAGGTATAGGTAGAAGGTGAAACAACTGAATGATATGGCAGGAATTATAACTACAGCTATTATGATTTTAAGGATGTAGAAAATGCTAGTTTTTGTTAACTATGTTAGAAAGCTTTACTAAAAAGATGAAGCCTGATAATAGCCAATTGGCAACTCTAGCAAGCTGAGAAATTCAGAAATGGCAGCTTTGAAGGAGAGTCTCATCTCCTTCAGCTACATGGTCCTCTCAGCTAAAAGTTAGGCTCAGGATACAGCTGTAAGAGCGGCAGAGTTTAAATAAGATTATAGGGCAGCATCTGAACAAATCTTCTATACCAGAATCAGGGCCCATGTAGGTAAAGGGTTGGACCTGAAAACTAAAATGGGAAACTTTGAATGGAAATTCCTTAGAATCACAAACCCTCTCATTCTCCTAAATCTTCCATTTTGCTGGAACAGTCCTAAGCATGGACTCTCCTGGCAGAAAGAAACTGTAATGATCCCTCCTGAGGCCTTAGAAGATGATGTAAGACCTGCCCTTTGTTGTCTCCAGGACAATAACCAGGGTCAACCCTCTGAGTGGCTATCATGTGTAGTCCCTGTTCTTAGTAGAAATAGCTTAAACACCAAAAATTTTAGGAAGGTGAAGGTGAAGTCGCTCAGTCGTGTCCGACTCTTTGCGACCCCGTGGACTGTAACCTACTAGGCTTCTCCGTCCATGGGATTCTCCAGGCAAGAATACTGGAGTGGATTGCCATTTCCTTCTCCAGGGGATCTTCCTGACCCAGGGATCGAACCCGGGTCTCCCGCATTGGAGGCAGACGCTTTAACCGCTGAGCCACCAGGGAGGGCCTTAATAATATGCATTAGCACAATTCAGGAGAATATGTAGAAATGGCTTGTGAACATGGTAATGAAGGTGCTGAAATACAAATATGAATTAGATGTAATTCTTTGACATAAGTGTACACATCAACAACCCATAACTCAGGATTCCAAGTATATCAGGTATATCTGGAGCTGGTCTTAATAATCTCCTGGGATGGCTTCTTGAGATTTATCCTAAAGCAAATGACTGTTTTTTCCAGAATTTCCTTGGAATGGTATTAAGAAAGTAGTCAAAAGTCATTCACAGAGGAAGGGATAGAAAAAAAGTATTTATTATGTGAGTCCAGAGGATGCATGTGATTACATTTTCCAAAGCTGACCCTCTTACCCCACATCTTATTATAGAAACTCGGCACTCTCCTATCAAGAGGAGGGAGCTTGAATCTGGGCAGGCTTGAGACTGCTTCTATGAATAGAATACAGCTGAATTGACATAACAAGATTTCTGAGGTTAGGTTGCTAGTTAACCTACTCTATAAATGCCATCACACTAATTGAACTTGGTGAGCAGCTCATTCCCTAGAAAGACCCACGGCTGTCCAAAGTTGGATGATAAACTCCACAAAATTCAGGACCCCACTGCATCTATAAATTTTGTAGGGGTCCATTGATGTAGGGAATGTTAAGATATCCTCTTCAAGGAAAGGTATGAACACATTGTCCAAACACCCTATGCCAACCACTTATTTCAAATCTATTGCTTTAAGGGAGTAGAAGTTTTCCATCAATTGATGGAAGAGGGAATTAATTGAACCTGGTTCACAGATGGGTAGGTACAATATTTTGGTGATAGCTAAAAATGAGCAGATGGGTGTTATAGCACCACTGAGGAATTCCCTAAATGACACTGGTGCAGGGAAATTCTCCCAGAAGGAAGACTATGAGGAGTATGCTTGACTGTTCAATACCAATGGAAGGAAAAGTGACCTAGAGTAAGGATATATAGAGAGCCCTAGGCAATAGCAAATGGCTAGGCTTGTTTTTCACTAAAAGTTTAGAAAACTGGTGACAAGTAAATCTGTGAAAGAGGCACATGATGAAACCTATAACACTGGGAACAAAAACTCAGGTTTGTGTCTGACATTAGTACCCTCCAGAGCATATTCACCATGAAGAATAGGGTGACTTACCCTGTAGATGAACTCCTTATTGCCAAATTCAGACTTAAATTGAAGAAAGTGAGGAAACCCACTACACCATTCAGGTATGACCTAAATCAAATCCCTTATGATTATACAGTGGAAGTGAGAAATAGATTTAAGGGAATAGATCTGATAGACAGAGTCCGGATGAACTATGGATGGAGGTTTGTGACATTGTACAGGAGAGAGGGATCAAGACCATCCTCAAGAAAAAGAAATGCAAAAAAGCAAAATGGCTGTCTGAGGAGGTCTTACAAATAGCCATGAAAAGAAGAGAGGCAAAAAGCAAAGAGAAAAGGAGAGACATACCCAGTTTAATGCAGAGTTCCAAAGAATAGCAAGGAGAGATAAGAAAGCCTTCCTCAGTGATCAGTACAAAGAAATAGAGGGAAAAAATAGAATGGAGAAGCATAGAGACCTCTTCAAGAAAATTAGAGATACCAAGGGAACATTTCATGCAAAGATGGGCTCAATAAAGAACAGAAATGGCATGGATCTAACAGAAAAAGAAGATATTAAGAAGAAGTGGCAAGAATACACAGAAGAATTGTACAAAAAAGACCTTCACAACTCAGATAATCGTGATGGTGTGATCACCCACCTAGAGCCAGATGTCTTGGAATGTGAAGTCAAGTGGGCCTTAGGAAGTATCACTATGAACAAAGCTAGTAGAGGTGATAGAATTCCAGTTGAGCTATTTTAAATCCTAAAAGATGATGCTGTGAAAGTGCTGCACTCAATATGTCAGCAAATTTGGAAAACTGAGCAGTGGCCACAGGACTGGAA
>SJYX01003771.1:217284-271402 GCA_006410675.1 Oreotragus oreotragus
TTTACAGCATCGGCCCTTGCTTCTATCACCAGTCACATGCACAGCTGGGTATTGTTTTTGCTTTGGCTCCATCCCTTCATTCTTTCTGGAGTTATTTCTCCACTGATCTCCAGTAGCATGTTGGGCACCTAACGACCTGGGGAGATTCTCTTTTAATATCCTATCATTTTGCCTTTTCATTCTGTTCATGGGGTTCTCAAGGCAAGAATACTGAAGTGGCTTGCCATTCCCTTCTCCAGTGGACCACATTCTGTCAGACCTCTCCACCATGACCCGCCCACCTTGGGTTGCCCTGCAGGCATGGCTTGGTTTCATTGAGTTAGACAAGGCTGTGGTCCTAGTGTGATTAGATTGACTAGTTTTCTGTGAGTATGTCCCACGTTGAAGGTCAGGAACTGCGGCAGTAAGGAGATACCCCTCGTCCAAGGTAAGGAGCAGCGGCTGTGTTCTGCTGGAGCAGCTGTGAAGAGACAACCCGCGCCCAAGGTAAGAGAAACCCAAGTAAGATGGTAGATGTTGCAAGAGAGCATCAGAGGGCAGACACACTGAAACCATACTCACAGAAAACTGAAGTGGATAGCCTATCCATTCTCTAATGGATCTTCCCAACCCAGGAATAGAAACAGTCTCCTGCATTGCAGGCAGATTCTCTACCAACCGAGCTATCAGGGAAGCCCTTACTGGAGTGAAGGAGCAGTAAGATGTCAGTTATTCAAGTCTCCCAGATGGACATTTAGCTTAATATGGAGGACAACGTTCCTAGAGGCAGAGTTGTTTTGCTTCCTACATTTCATAAAGAATCTCCCCTTCATTCTCCACTCATCCAAAGTGAAAAAGAAAAGTCTTAGCCACTCAGCTGTGTCTGACTTTTTGCGATCCCATGGACTGTAGCCCACCAAGCTCCTCTGTCCATAGAATTCTCCAGGCAAGAACACTGGAGTGGGTAGCCATTCTCTTCTCTAGGGGATCTTCTCCAGCCAGGGATCAAACCTGGCTCTCCCACATTACAGGCAGATTCTTTACCCTCTGAGCCACCGGGGAAGGGTCCACCCCCACTTGTCCAAGAAACCTCTCAAAGCCAAAATTTTTCAAAACAGTAGCGTTCTATTCAATATAGTGAAACTTCTCTTTCTCTGTCCATGTTTGTGGAGAGGCTTGCCTTTCCTGATATCCTATCCCTGGAAATGTCTGTGTTGTTCTTCAGAAGCCTTGGAACTAACTTCTTACCCCAACTCCTGTTACTCGTGTGTGCATGCTCAGTTGCGCAGTTGCGTCCGACTCTTCGCAATGCCATGAACTGTACCCACCAGGCTCCCTCTAAGGTCCAAACTGTGGCCACCTCCCACCCCCGCCATATCTTCCCAACTCTCAGATTTGATTTTATGATTTTGTCTCCATTTCCCACAGTTAGTCCTTTCTTTTTATTGATGCTATGTATTATAAAATTTATCTTATACTTCTCTCTTGCACAGTTTGTATAACTGTCACCGAAAAATGTTAAATAAAATAATCACTTTATGATCTTATTTCATTACATTCTTCTTAAACAAGAAAGGATTTTTTTTTTTTTAGAAAATACCACAGCATATTTTAGTATCTAGCGTAGATCACACCTTCGCCCTTCTCATATCACTCAGTGGAGAAAAGAGAAATCGACTGCTCCTAGGATCTCCAGATCCTGTCTCTTATAACTGTCACCGAAAAATGTTAAATAAAATAATCACTTTATGATCTTATTTCATTACATTCTTCTTAAACAAGAAAGGATTTTTTTTTTTTTAGAAAATACCACAGCATATTTTAGTATCTAGCGTAGATCACACCTTCGCCCTTCTCATATCACTCAGTGGAGAAAAGAGAAATCGACTGCTCCTAGGATCTCCAGATCTTTAACTCATCATTATCAATTTTATCTATTTACTTCCTTTGACATTTCAAGCATTCACCACTTTTTAACTGCTTACACTTCCTTTTTTTTCTTTCTGCCTCCCTTTTCCCCCCACAAACCTGACTCTTTCTTTTTATTTTTAGAATGTCAGAGTATGGCTTACAGTTTTCCCTTTGTCCTTAAAACCAAGTACCAAATCCTACGTGGCAGTTCAGCAGTTAAGATTCCAGGCTTCCAATTCAAGGAGCCTGGGTTCAATCCCTAGTCAGGGAACTAAGATCCCACATGCTGTGGTGTGGACCAATAAAAATATAAACAAACAGTACCGTCATCAACAATTTCAGACTATTTGGTGAATGCTCACATTATACAATGCGTTTAAAAGTCTTGACTTTCTTTAAATCCATTAAATATATGCCCTCTCTACAATGGTGCTCCACCAACATGACCAACTTTTTATAGATGGCATTTTCATAGGGTTCAGATTTACCAAGATTTCAGTCTTGATCCTTTCCCTCTCTGACCATAAATTTCTCTATCATCTGTTCCTCTCCCACTGTACTTCTTATTTATTTTGCCTCCACCCAGAGCTTAGTTATTTGATCCTTTCCACTTCACTCAGTCCAGGGACCCCTTTAAAAACAAAATATTAGAGCATAGTCGATTTACAATGTTGTGTTAGTTTCAGCTGTATAGCAAAGTCAAAGAGTTATATGCACACATATATCCACTGTTTATTTTTTAGATTCTTTTCCCATATAAGCTATTACAGAGTACTGAGTAGAGTTCCCTGTACTATACAGCAGGTCCTTATTAGTCTTTAAAAACAAAATATTAGAGCATAGTCGATTTACAATGTTGTGTTAGTTTCAGCTGTATAGCAAAGTCAAAGAGTTATATGCACACATATATCCACTGTTTATTTTTTAGATTCTTTTCCCATATAAGCTATTACAGAGTACTGAGTAGAGTTCCCTGTACTATACAGCAGGTCGAATAATCAATAGTCAAAATGTGAATCGTCAC
The DNA here is from genome assembly GCA_006410675.1 of Oreotragus oreotragus. Taxonomy (NCBI): domain Eukaryota; kingdom Metazoa; phylum Chordata; class Mammalia; order Artiodactyla; family Bovidae; genus Oreotragus; species Oreotragus oreotragus. The sequence continues at coordinate 220,199 of SJYX01003771.1, forward strand.
ACACATATACAGTTAGGGTCATAGGGTTAAATAGAGAGGGAGAGGAATACGGAACCATACGGGGATCTTATGCCACATGTTTGTTTTCTATATCCATGACTCTACTGTTTTGTAAATCATTATGTCCTTTTCGCTTAGTTTCCACATATGAATGATACCGCATGATATCTATGGTGACTGTCTGTGTCTGACTTATCTCACTCAGTACGACAGTCTCTAAATCCATCCCTGTTGCTGCCCAGCCAGCCCTTCCTGCTGCACCATCTAAGTCCCAGGTCCTTCCCCTGCCCCACAGAGAAAAGCGTTGACTGGCCCTTCAAGGCTTTTCTCACATGTTCATAATTTCCCTTCTCTTCGCTTACTGTTTCCCAGTAAAAATTATACCTTCTACTTAAATGAGTTTAATTACTTCCCTATGGATACATCAGTGATTATTTTTACTTTGTAATCTGTGTTCACCCACTTTTCTGTAGAGGAAGGAGGCAGAGAAGTAGGTTATTACTTTGGTATCTACCCAAGTCCTTCTCACTTTAAGGAATCATTAAATTTCTACCCCCATAAGACCATCCATGTCAACTCAAGCATAGAGTGGTTCCTCTTTTTTCTGAACACTTGTGGCATGTGTCTCTACAATTCACTTTGGAAAATTTGATATAGACTTTATGATTAATTTGTCATGTGTATGGAGGGGCTCTTATTCTCAAGGACATAGAATCCCTGAGGGCAGGCTCTGTGTCTTATGTTTCTTTGTATTTTCTGTGAAGTGCTAAATATATAAGGAAGGTAAAGTACAGAATTGTTGAATGAAGCAAATGGAGAATAACTTGATTCTAAGACAGCAAACCCTAATTCACGTGTTTATTATACATTTGGTTTAATACATTGTTTAGTGGCAGAATAATGAGACAATGTAATAAGAAAGCACACAGTTCACTTTATTTAACTTTTAAAAAAGGAATTTAGCATAATGATCAAGCTTGCAGGCTCTCAAATCAATAAAATCTAGGTTTCAGTCCAAATTTATTAGATGCGTGAGTATGGGGGACTTTCTTAACTTTTCTCTAGGACTTATTTCCTCATATTTCAAATGGAAATTATAATATTATCAACCATAGGAGTTTTTTTTAGGATTAGAGCAAAATACTTCACACTCTTTTGAGCACTTAGTCAAGCCCAATAAATACTAAATATTACTAGAAGATATCCATAATATAAAAGGGATTTATTATTCTAAAATATTATTATGTGGCTTAACCAGTGGTTACATAAAAACGAAAAAATACTTTCCCTTGGTGCACGCTGATCTTGTTGTTCAATTGCTCAGTGATTCTTTGCGACCCCATGGACTGCAGTACACCAGGCTTCCCTGTCCTTCACTGGCTCCTGGAGTTTGCTAAAACTCATGGTCCCAACATTTTGGCAAATAGATAGGGAAAAAATGGAACCAGTGACAGACTATTCTCTTGGGCTCCAAAATAACTGCAGATGGTTACTGCAGCCATGAAATTAAAAGATGCTTGCTCCTTGGAAGAAAAGCCATGACAAACCTGGACAGCATATTAAAAAGCAGAGACATCACTTTGCTGACAAAGGTCTGTATAGTCAAAGCTATGGCTTTTCCAGTGGTCATGTACGGATCTGAGGGATGGACCACAAAGAAGGCTAACTGAGCACTGAAGAACTGATACTTTCGAACTGTGGTGCTGGAGAAGACTCTTAAGAGCTACAGCTAGAGAGTCCTTTGGACAGCTAAGACAGGCAACCAGTCAGTCCTAAAGGAAATCAACCCTGAATATTCACTGGAAGGACTGATATGAAGCTGAAACACCAATACTATGGCCACCTGATGTGAAGAGCCAACTCACTGGAAAAGACCCTGATGCTGGAAAGACTGAGGGCAGGAGGAGAGAAGGGGGCGACAGAGAACTCTCATTCATTGGATGGCCTCGACGACAATAGACATGAGTTGGTCCATGGGGTGGCAGAGAGTCGGACATGACTGAGGACTGAACAACAATAACAAGTCCGTTGGAGTCCATAATGCCATCCAACCATCTTATTCTCTATCACCATCTTCCCCTCCTGCCCTAAACTGTTCCCAGCATCAGGGGTTTTTTCCCAGTGGATTGGCTCTTAGCATCAGGTGACCAAAGCTTTGGAGATTCAGCATCAATCCTTCCAATGAATATTCACGGTTGATTTCCTTTAGGATTTACTGATTTGATCTCCTTGCAGTCCAAGGGACTCTCAAGAGTCTTCAACACCACAGTTCAAAAGCATCAGTTCTTCAGTGTTCAGCCTTCTTAATGATCCATCTCTCACATCTGTACATGACTACTGGAAAAACCATAAATTTGACTATATGGACCTTTGTTGGCAAAGTGATGTCTCTGCTTCTTAATAGGCTGTCTAGTTTTGTCAAGCGTGCCAATAATTATTACATGAAATATCAACATATATATTTTGCAACAGGTAGTGTGCAAAGAGAGAATCAATCAGAATTGTCCAAAGAAGCATCTTTTTATACCAAGTGTCATGTCTTCCAACAAGTATCTGTCAAAGCCATCCAAGGTGACCAGAATCTCCCTACTACTGCCACGTGTGATCAGCACCATTGACATCTACTGACAAGCCTGTCTATGTTCAGTTTCCTTTTAGCCAGTGACCATTCTCAACTACACCCAACTTTCAAATGCTCTAGATTTCAGTAAGAAATTGTTTCCGTGTTCTATGCAGGGGCTATTGTATTTTGTTTGCTTCTTGGACCATGTATGCATCTTCCCTGCAGAATTCAAACGTTTAAAAATTGGATGCAAAGTCATGAATTTCTTCCTGCTAAGATTTCTTTCTTATGTTGACAATTCAGTAGCTTCTTCTCACTCTTTATACAGAGTACCTACCTAGCCTAGAGTCACTCAGTCATGTCCGACTCTTTGCGACCTGTGGACTGTAGCCCACCAGGCCCCTCTGTCCATGGGATTCTCTAGGCAAGAATACTGGAGTGGGTTGCCATTTCTTTCTCCAGGGAATCTTCCCAACCCAGGGATTGAACTCAGGTCTCCCACATTGCGGGCAGATGCTTTAACCTCTGAGCCACCAGGGAAGTCCTTATACAGAGTAGGGTTTGCTAAGTTTCTTCAGAGTGAGTCAATCAACAAGTATCTATTGAGTGTCAACTATGTGTCAGACACTATTTCTACAAGTAGAATCAGCACCTCTGCCCTCAAGTAATGTATATTTCAAAGGCATGAGGTTTCAGTGACAAAGGAGCAATCACATTTCCTCATTTCAAGTTCATTCATTCTCTTTGGGCTATTGGACAACAAGCTTCTAAGCTACTGAAAACTCTTTAAAATACTAGTGACCTTATGAGTCATTCAAAGATTATCTTCTCCTCAAAATGACTCTCCTTTTTAGTCCTGGAGCTGACAAGGAACTCCAGTAGACTCCAGGTTCACTATCATTAAGCAACAAATAGAGATAGTTAGTCTCTTGGGTGTATTGATGACAAGCTGTATCTTAAGTGAAACTGAATGGTCATCAACTCCTAAAATATTTGCCCACAGGGGCAGTTTTAAGCTCTTCTAAATCTACTTAAGAAGGTCAGAGATCATAGCTCTGAATTCTAAGTAGGGTGTTTCTATTACCCTAAAGCTCTGGAATATAGCAGTGATATCTCCTTAAACATTGAAAATATTGCCCTGATTTGTTGAAACAATTTTAAATGCACATGATTTAAAAAAAAGCAAACCAATCTAACTAAATAAATAAACATGCAAAAAATATTTTTAATGGATTTTAAACTGGGTGAGAAATTATGCATCCACTTTTTATACTATCTTTGCAACTATTTTCCCATAAATCTAAAACTGTTCTTAAATGAAAAGTTTATGTTTAAAAGTGGTTCCTATCAAAAAGAGAGAAGAAAGTTGCAGATGTCGTTTATTAATATCTCCCTTTATAGTTTTTTTTGCAGTCCAAGGGACTCTCAAGAGTCTTCAACACCACAGTTCAAAAGCATCAGTTCTTCAGTGTTCAGCCTTCTTAATGATCCATCTCTCACATCTGTACATGACTACTGGAAAAACCATAAATTTGACTATATGGACCTTTGTTGGCAAAGTGATGTCTCTGCTTCTTAATAGGCTGTCTAGTTTTGTCAAGCGTGCCAATAATTATTACATGAAATATCAACATATATATTTTGCAACAGGTAGTGTGCAAAGAGAGAATCAATCAGAATTGTCCAAAGAAGCATCTTTTTATACCAAGTGTCATGTCTTCCAACAAGTATCTGTCAAAGCCATCCAAGGTGACCAGAATCTCCCTACTACTGCCACGTGTGATCAGCACCATTGACATCTACTGACAAGCCTGTCTATGTTCAGTTTCCTTTTAGCCAGTGACCATTCTCAACTACACCCAACTTTCAAATGCTCTAGATTTCAGTAAGAAATTGTTTCTGTGTTCTATGCAGGGGCTATTGTATTTTGTTTGCTTCTTGGACCATGTATGCATCTTCCCTGCAGAATTCAAACGTTTAAAAATTGGATGCAAAGTCATGAATTTCTTCCTGCTAAGATTTCTTTCTTATGTTGACAATTCAGTAGCTTCTTCTCACTCTTTATACAGAGTACCTACCTAGCCTAGAGTCACTCAGTCATGTCCGACTCTTTGCGACCTGTGGACTGTAGCCCACCAGGCCCCTCTGTCCATGGGATTCTCTAGGCAAGAATACTGGAGTGGGTTGCCATTTCTTTCTCCAGGGAATCTTCCNTAGCTTCTTCTCACTCTTTATACAGAGTACCTACCTAGCCTAGAGTCACTCAGTCATGTCCGACTCTTTGCGACCTGTGGACTGTAGCCCACCAGGCCCCTCTGTCCATGGGATTCTCTAGGCAAGAATACTGGAGTGGGTTGCCATTTCTTTCTCCAGGGAATCTTCCCAACCCAGGGATTGAACTCAGGTCTCCCACATTGCGGGCAGATGCTTTAACCTCTGAGCCACCAGGGAAGTCCTTATACAGAGTAGGGTTTGCTAAGTTTCTTCAGAGTGAGTCAATCAACAAGTATCTATTGAGTGTCAACTATGTGTCAGACACTATTTCTACAAGTAGAATCAGCACCTCTGCCCTCAAGTAATGTATATTTCAAAGGCATGAGGTTTCAGTGACAAAGGAGCAATCACATTTCCTCATTTCAAGTTCATTCATTCTCTTTGGGCTATTGGACAACAAGCTTCTAAGCTACTGAAAACTCTTTAAAATACTAGTGACCTTATGAGTCATTCAAAGATTATCTTCTCCTCAAAATGACTCTCCTTTTTAGTCCTGGAGCTGACAAGGAACTCCAGTAGACTCCAGGTTCACTATCATTAAGCAACAAATAGAGATAGTTAGTCTCTTGGGTGTATTGATGACAAGCTGTATCTTAAGTGAAACTGAATGGTCATCAACTCCTAAAATATTTGCCCACAGGGGCAGTTTTAAGCTCTTCTAAATCTACTTAAGAAGGTCAGAGATCATAGCTCTGAATTCTAAGTAGGGTGTTGCTATTACCCTAAAGCTCTGGAATATAGCAGTGATATCTCCTTAAACATTGAAAATATTGCCCTGATTTGTTGAAACAATTTTAAATGCACATGATTTAAAAAAAAGCAAACCAATCTAACTAAATAAATAAACATGCAAAAAATATTTTTAATGGATTTTAAACTGGGTGAGAAATTATGCATCCACTTTTTATACTATCTTTGCAACTATTTTCCCATAAATCTAAAACTGTTCTTAAATGAAAAGTTTATGTTTAAAAGTGGTTCCTATCAAAAAGAGAGAAGAAAGTTGCAGATGTCGTTTATTAATATCTCCCTTTATAGTTTTTTTTTTGTTTTGTTTTAGATTCTTTTCTTATTAAGAAGCTATTGGGCAGGAACCTAAAATTATATTCATTGAATAAACTACATTATGTTTCTTCTTAAACCTCCTGCTTGATTTGCCAAGAGTCAAGCAGATAAAAAAAGAATGTTGTTGTAACTCTCATACCAGATTAAAGAAAGACTTAAGTGCATTGACACATATGTTGTCCTTCATATATAATCATAAGGCTGACATCCTGTCAATAGCACTCAGCTTAGAGCTGAGCAGTGGTGACAGGTTGAGGCTAAGCTACCCACAAAGTCAGAGAACATGTTCAGTGGAAGATGGGCCTGAAGCTTGGCTGTGAGTGGGGCTAAGTTAAAGTTGATTCTGGTATGCCTAGATGAGAGTCCAATTGTATTAGAGGGGAACTGAACTTCCCAGGTGGCTCAGTGGTAAAGAATCCACCTGCCAGTGCAGAAGATGCAGGAGACACAGGTTCAATCCCTCGATCAGGAAGATCCTTGGAGGAGGAAATGGCAACTCACTCCAATATTCTTGCCTGGGTAATCCCATGGACAGAGGAGCCTGACAGGCAATAGTCTGTGGGGTCACAAAGAGCTGGACATAGTGACTGAACACAAGCAGAGGGTATGGAATTCTTTCTGCCTTTGGCTGGGACGTTTACTGGGGACTGAGATAGGACTAAACTTGCCAACACTGGTCCAACAGTAGAGTCTTCAACCCAGTGGTTTTGAAAGTAGGGTATGCACACCCTTAGAGGGGCTACTGAAAAATCTCTTGGGGTTAAAGGAAGAAAATTTTAGAATTTGTAGCTATTTTTTTATCTAGGAAAGAAATCTATTTAAACACACTGACAATTGGGGACCTCCCTGGTGGTCCAGTGGCTAAGACTGTGAGTTCCCAATGCAAGGGGTCCGGGTTTGATCCCTGGTCAGGAAACCAAGAGGGCTTCCCAGGTAGCTCAGTGGTAGAGAATCTGCCTGCCGATACAGGAGATTCGGCTTTGATCTCTGGGTAGGGAAGATCCCTGAAGAAGGAAATGGCAACCCACTCCTGTATTCTTGCCCCCAGTATTCTCCCATGTACAGAGGAGCCTAGTGGGCAGGCAGAGTTGGACACAACTTAGAAACTGAACATGCACGCAGGGAACTCGATTCTATATGCCACAACTAGGACCTGATGCAGCCAAATAAATAAATATATATTTTAAATTTATTGATATTTAATACACGGGTTGACCCTGGCATCACCCTAGATCTATTTGAGTGATCTTTGAAAGAGGGGATCACTGTTTTCTGATGAGTTTCTTCTATCAGACTGGATTTTCTAGGCCATTTCCTAGTCTCTCTCCGTCAAACCCAATGTAGTCAGTGTTACTTGAGCAGGCTTCTCTCTTGATGAGGCCAGCCCCTGCCTAGTAAGGCCTAGATTGAACAGGTAAGTCTGTTCATTGTGGGGCCTTATTAGCAGGCCCATTCGGCTTCCATATTGTTACATTTTCTAACCTAAATTTTGGTAATAAAAATGATAATTTGTCTTTACCTACATGTCATTTTATTTCTCAATTTGTTTAGAGAAGAGACACATTAGAGATCACAACAGTCTTTTATCATATATTAATACAACAATCGGACCTTGAGTTGGACTGTGAAGAAAGCTGAGCGCCAAAGAATTGATGTTTTTGAACTGTGGTGTTGGAGAAGACTCTTGAGAGTCCCTTGGATTGCAAGGAGATCCAACCAGTCCATTCTGAAGATCAGCCCTGGGATTTCTTTGGAGGGAATGATGCTAAAGCTGAAACTCCAGTACTTTGGCCACCTTTTGAGAAGAACTGACTCACTGGAAAAGACTCTGATGCTGGGAGGGATTGTGGGCAGGAGGAGAAGGGGACGACAGAGGATGATGGCTGGATGGCATCACTGACTCGATGGACAAGAGTCTGAGTGAACTCCAGGAGTTGGTGATGGACAGGGAGGCCTGGCGTGCTGTGATTCATGGGATCGCAAAGAGTCGACCACAACTGAGCGACTGAACTAAACTGAACTGAATACAACAATATGAAGTTTTCTGAGAAAAGTGTTGGAATTCCACAGCTGGAGGGCTTGTTACGGATACTCTCATACATTCACTCACTTTCATTCTCTTACAGGTCACACGCATACCAGTAAGTGGTATTATAGCTGTGCCAGATATATTTCATTGATTCCTCTAAATCTAATCTTTTTACCCCTTCACACTGTCCTCTGTGCCCTGAAAGACTGAGTTCAATGGGCTACATGCCAAATCTCCTTTGACACTCAGCTTCTGGTTGGAGATATTTTCTGTTGCTATATTGCCAATAGACACTTGCAAACATTTAAATCACCAGTTCCTTCACAGTGGAGGTAATGTTTTAACAATGAATAAAATAATAATTGCTATTTCAAAAAAGGTCATGCTATGGAAGGTATATTTTGAAAAGGAATTTCTGAAATGACTTCAATATAGTTTTTTGTAGATTAGAGTAAATAAATCTGCCACCTTTAAAAATACTTCTCAATCCTCATTCCTAGAATATTTTAAAATATAATTTTTTGAATTGCTTAAAAATATTTTAGTGAGTTTCAAGTTCATTTGTCAAAATTAAAATATTCAGCCTTTCAATTGCTTTGTAAGAATCACTAATCAACATCAGGGAAGATGGAAATTTAAATTTAGAAGTCAAGTTTCAACAAAATCTACATGTGATATTGTGAACAGAATTGAAAACTGAATATCGTATTTTTTTAGTGCAGGCAAATATATATTTCTTCCATTTGGCTCTACCTCTGATGATAAGGAGCGCTTTTTCAGATGTGATAGCCATGAAAGATAAGTATTAAACTGAACTTCTAAATAGACCTTTCCATTGCTTCAACAAAATTTTTAAACCAAGATTAAAAAAATAAAAGTTTTGGTAATAAAACATAAAATAAGATGGAGGGAGCCTAGATTTCTTAATCACGACATAGTATGTCTCACTCCTCATAAACCTCTAATAATGTGTTATATGAACAAAAGTAAGCTTTAGTATATTAAGGCACTAAGATTTTAGTGTTTAGTTACTGTAGCTATCCTGTAGAGATTAAAAAAAAGAAATTGGTTCTATGACATCTGCTGCTGTTATAACAAAACCCCAAGATAAGTGACAGTGATTTAGTGACTGACCAGCAGAAGGTAAAGATATACACTAAAGCAGCCAGGATGTCTGGAGAGTTCTGCCATGCCTCAGCACATTTTCAGTAAGGCTGTTATGGGAGAACTTGGAAGGCTAACCACAAATGGCTGAGTCTGTAGCTCTAGTAAAAGAGGTTGGAACTTTCAGGGCAAGACTGTATTGGCCACTATCTACCCAAGAAATATATGCACTCAGGTGAGTTTGGGCTGATTTTCAGGTGGAGAATGGCAAGAGTAGAAAGTTCAGGGATCAAGAGCCTTCCATGATTGAAATGGGAATATCTTTGGTAGCTTAAGTAAAAAAAATGACCCTGAGTCACAAAAACCAGTGAAGTTTCCCAAACAACTCCTCCCTTATATTAAGAGAGAGCCTTTTCCACTATAGCTTATTGTTGCTGATTACCTCAAGGTTCAGTTCAGTTCAGTTCAGTTGCTGAGTCTTGTCCGACTCATTGCAACCCCATGGACTGCAGCACGCCAGACCTCCCTGTCCAACTCCCAGAGTTTACTCAAACTCATGTCCATTGAGTTGGTGATGCCATCCAACCATCTCATCCTCTGTTGTCCCCTTCTCCTCTCTCCTTCAATCTTTTCCAGTATCAGGCTCTTTTCAAATGAGCCAGTTCTTTACATCAGGTGGCCAAAGTATTGGAGTTTCAGCTTCAACATCAGTCTTTCCAATGAACACCCAGGGCTGATCTTTAGAATGGCCTGGTTGGATCTCTCCAAGGGACTCTCAAGAGTCTTCTCCAAAACCACAGTTCAAAAGCATCAATTATTTGGCACTCAGCTTTCTTTATAGTCCAACTTTCACGTCCATACATGGCTACTGGAAAAACCATAGCCTTAACTAAATGGACCTTTGTTGGCAAAGTAATGTCTCTGCTTTTTAATATGCTGTCTAGGTTGGTCACAACCTTCCTTTCAAGAAGTAAGTGTCTTTTAATTTCATGGCTGCAATCACCATCTGCAGTGATTTTGGAGCCCCAAAAAATAAAGTCTGACACTGTTTCCACTGTTTCCCCATCTATTTGCAATGAAGTGATGGAACCAGATGCCATGATCTTAGTTTTCTGAATGTTGAGCTTTAAGCCAACTTTTTCACTCTCCTCTTTTACTTTCATCAAGAGGCTCTTCAGTTCTTCACTTTCTGCCATAAGGGTGGTATCATCTGCATGTCTGAGGTTATTGATATTTCTCCCAGCAATCTTGATTCCAGCTTGTGCTTCTTTCTACATCATTTCTCAAGATGTACTCTGCATATAAGTTAGATAAGAAGGGTGACAATATACAGCCTTGACATACTCTTTTTCCTATTTGGAACCAGTCTGTTGTTCCATGTCCAGTTCTAACTGTTGCTTCTTGACCTGAATACAGATTTCTCGATAGGCAGGTCAGGTAGTCTGGTATTCCCATCTCTTTCCACAGTTTATTGTGATCCACACATCAAAAGTTTTGGCATAGTCAATAAAACAGAAGTAGATGTCTTTCTGGAACTCTCTTGCTTTTTTGATGAGCCAGAAGATGTTGGCAATTTGATCTCTGGTTCCTCTGCCTTTTCTAAATCCAGCTTGAACATCTGGGAGCTCACAGTTCATGTACTGTTGAAGCCTGGCTTGGAGAATTTTTCACATTACTTTACCAGCCTATGAGATGAATGCAATTGTGCAGTAGCCTGAGCATTCTTTGGCATTGTCTTTCTTAAGGATTGAAATGAAAACTGACCTTTCCAATCCTGTGGCCACTGCTGAGTTTTCCAATTTGCTGGCATATTGAGTGCAGCACTTTCACAGCATCACCTTTCAGGATTTGAAATAGTTCAACTGGAATTCCATCACCTCCATTAGCTTCATTCACAGTGATGCTTCCTAAGGCCCACTTGACTTCACCTTCCAGGATGTCTGGCTCTAGGTGAGTGATCACACCATCATGATTATCTGGGTTGTGAAGATCTTTTTTTGTAAAGTTTGTGTATTCTTGCTACTTCTTCTTAGTATCTTCTGCTTCTATTAGATCCATACCATTTCTGTCCTTTATTGTGCCCAACTTTGCATGAAATATTCCCCTGGTATCTCTAATTTTCTTGAAGAGATCTCTAGTCTTTCCCATTCTATTGTTTTCCTCTATTTCTTTGCATTGATCACCGAGGAAGGCTCTTTTATCTCTCTTTCCTCTTCTTTGAAACCTGCATTCAAATGGGTTTATCTTTCCTTTTCTCCTTTGCTTTTTGCTTCTCTTCTTTTTACAGCTGTTTGTAAGTTCTCCTCAGACAGCCATTTTTTTTTTTTTTTGCATTCCTTTTTCATGGGGATGGTCTTGATCCATGCCCCTTGCACAATGTCACGAACCTCCATCCATAGTTCTTCAGGCAATCTGTCTACCTTGAATCTATTTGTCACTTCCACTGTATAATTGTAAGGGATTTGATTTAGGTCATACCTGAATGGTCTGATTTTCCCTACTTTCTTCAATTTAAGTCTGAATTTGGCAATAAAGAGTTCATGATCCAAGCCACAGTCAGCTCCCAGTCTTTTTTTTCTGACTGTATAGAGCTTCTCCATCTTTCACAGCAAAGAATAAATCAATCTGATTTTGGTGTTGACCATCTGGTGATGGCTGTGTGTAGAGTTTTCTCTTGTGTCCTTGGAAAAGGGTGTTTGCTATGACCAGTGTGTTCTCTTGTCAAAACTCTATTAACTTTTGCCCTGCTTCATCCCGTGTTCCAAGGCCAAATTTGCCTGTTACTCCAAGTATTTCTTGACTTCCTACTTTTGCATTCCAGTCCCCTATAGTGAAAAGGTCATTTTTTGGGGGTGCCTCAAGGTACCTGCCCTTAAATTGAAGGAAAAACATAGGGATCAGGGAACAGAAAGTAAGGCAAGTTTAATAACTATGCCCTTTAAAAAAAAAAAAAAAAAACTAAACTAAACTAAAAACCTTGGCATATGGAACTAACTGGAAGGGAACACATCAGAAATTTGCCAAAAATTATTATTTTTTTTAAATTTATTTGACTGCACTGGGTATAGTTGCAGCACGTGGGATCCAATTTCCTGACCAGGAATTAAACCTGGGCCCCCTACATTGGTAGCCCAGAATCAACCACTGAACCACCAAGGAAGTCACCTCTAAAAGACTTTTTGAAGGAATTTTAGTGTCAGGGAAACTGTGAGCCAGAAAGTTGTTAAAATCACCCTTAGACAAGAAGAAAGATACCAAAGCTTCACAATCCACGAGGAGAGGGCCTTCCTCAACAACCATGTCAGATATTTCTGCCGAGGATAATGGCTAAGGAAGAAGCTCTCAGAGAGATGAGCCAAGGGTCATAGAAAGCAGATTCAGAGACAGAACGAGAAACTGCATCTTGGGCAGTCAGCCTTGGGTAGACAGTGCCTACCCAAAAGGATTCATCATTTTTGTGGGTCACTGACAGCTGTGTGTATCCAATTCTTTTTCTGACTGGAAGCTTTTATTGCAGTTACGCTCAGGGAGGGACGCAGCTCAGTGAACCTGGGGAAGGCTACATAATTTGCAGTGTCCACTGCAAAATAAAAATGTAGGGCCCCTGGGGAAAGTTGCCATTAAAGCAGGGGTCCCCAACCTCTGGGTCATGGACTGGTACCTCCTGTCAGATCAGCAGCATTAGATTAGAAATAAAGTGCACAATAAGTATAATGTACTTGAATCATCCCAAAACCATCCCCCACTCCTGCTCCAGGGAAAAATTGTCTTCCATGAAACCAATCCCTGGTGCCTAAAAGGTTGGGGACCACTGCATTAAAGGCACTAAGATATAAAACCTTATCCTTTCTTTTACAGAATTTTTTGACTTAATGGTATTTTATATTTGCTATTTAATGTTATTCTAAATAATATTTAATTTTATTACTTATCTCTCTCTTGTGCCATGCCAGTTTTAAATGCAAATACGAGAGCATTTAACTCATGTGGAATTACTGAAATTACACAATTCTTATTTTGTGGCTCAAGCATGCATATGCATTTCGTTCCTGCCAGACCAGTGGAAATGATGCATACTCCCAATTCAACTGTTTTTATTTTGCTTATCCATGTATGCACATTCCTTCAATTTACTTTACTACTTTTGGCTCACTGGTGAGTAAGGAACGAATGAAAGAAGGAAGGATGATTGCTCCATCTTTCCCTTTCCTCCTATGACATCATTTTGTGTAAGTGATTGGCTAATACAGGGAAAGACAGCACAAGAGAAGAGGATATGTTAATGATGCTCTTTGGTCTTTCGTGTTTCTTAGAATGCCATTGCCTTCTTTCTGTGTTCTTGGTTCAATCAAAGCACAGTCTTTCGTTGACTGGATGAAGCCTTCGATGAGCTCACTTAGGGAGAGATGAGTAAGCTCTTTGTGTGGGAAAAAGAGTGAAATGAATATTTGTTAAATAAAGAGATAGACTATTGTACTCACTTATTTCTTTTTTCCTTTAGGGAACATAGTTGGACCACATTTCCAAGCCTCCCTTATAGGTAGATATCCCATGAGACCGAGACCTGTCAGATGGAATGTGGGCAGAGAGATGCAAGAATGCCTCCCCACCAGCACTGTGCTTGGCCCACAGATACTTTCCCCATGATCCCTCACTGGCTTCCTTCCCTTGTTCGTCAGGAAAAAGCAGAGATTTCGGCAGAGGCCTCCGATCCCCCAAAGAGATGACTGAGCAAATTTGGAAAGGTCCTGAATCTCACTAAATTCTTTGAGCAAAGGATGAAATTCTAATGCGTTAAGCCCCTGAGATATTTAGGCTTGTTGATTATGTTAGTCTCTTCTGAATAAGAGAAACTTCTACCCTCATAAGAAGCTATTTTTAACAGGGATTTATCATCATGAGGACTTAAGTAACAACAAGACAAGTCAGGCTGTCAGCTGATCCTGGAGACTGGACACACACAAGGGTCAGTTCAGGGACTTAAAGATGGTAGTGGTGGAGAATCGGTGGTCCAAGAGGCCACTGGTTAATTGCAACGTCTGGGTCTAGAACTAGCCACGGATGTGTATGTTAAAGTTCTAGTTTTAAACCTGGTAAGCCATGGTGGAGAGGGATAGGGTCAAGAGGATTTTATAAAAAATCAGTATTTATATCGTTTCTAAGAGACCTTCGGTGAGACCTAAGTAGCACCTCTCCACCCACACTTCTTTATTCTTTGTTATTATGACACCTGCTTATTTTCTTCATGACATGTAAAACAGATATTCATTATATATTTAATTGCTGAATTCTTTATTGTCTGTTTCATCCAGGAGAATGTGTTTCATTGGTTTAACTTTGTCAGTTTTATTAACTCCTGTGTCTAATAAAAGTGTCTGTCACTGAATGAGTGAATAAATAAATAAGTATATAAAATATGCAAAAACTACACTCACTCATTGCAACATTTAACACTTCAGATCCTCTTCACTTGGCTCCTGCCATGTCCTCTGGAACATGGTGAATGGCTCTCCCACAACTGAGCTCAGTTTTGCTTGAATGGATTGTTGATTCACGCTCTTCAGTCTCTACAGCACTGGACACCCTATTCCTTAGACCCCTGCCATTTGCCTGCTGTTGCCTGCTGCTTTGCGCATTACCCGCCCTGCCTCTGCTTAGGTAGATCTCCTAGGCCTTCTTCCTTGGATTTGGATGCTTTGTCCTTAGATGTTGCTGTTGTTCGGTTGCTAAGTACTGTCCGACTTTTTGAGACTCCATGGACTGCAGTATGCTGGACTTCCCTACCCTTCCCTGCCTTCCTGAAGTTTGCTTGAACTCAGGTCCATTGAGTCGGTAATGCTATCCAACCCTGTGCTCATCTACTCATCCCTGACCTATCTTCAGACTCATGAAGTCCAACTGATACTTGCATCATACCCAGGATCAAGTGTCTTCTTTCTGCCATTCTGAGACTAAACGCACCCAGAGAGCAGCTGCTTTTGAGCTCTCTCTCCAGATGTCCTTAAGCATTCAACACAGAACAGGTTATTCGGGCTTAGCTCACCAACTATCCTGAACTAATGTGGTTCATTTCAAACACGTACACTTTTTAACATAAAATGGGACTACTTAAAATAAAAGAGGAAAGAATTTACTTCAAAACGAAATTGTTGTTTCAGTTGCTAAGTTGTATCCAACTCTTGCAACCCCATGGACTGTAGCCTGCCAGCCTCCTCTGTTCCTTCTCCAGAGGATCTTCCAGACCCAGGGATCAAACCCGTGTCTCTTGCATTGGAAGGCAGATTTACTACTGAGCCACTAGGAAAGCCCTCAGCACTAAGTAGTACTGGGGGGGAAATGTTGATACTGTGTTAATCAGACATTAATATCAAGGAAGGTCTGGAAGATCAGGGACTATGTATATACTGCCTTAAAAGTGCTACGCACATAGCAAGTACTCAATAAATATTTTCTTATGCATTGCTTGGTTGTTGTGACTAAAACTTCATAATTTTGACTGATACTGATGTAGTGGAACATGCCAGAAAGTCTGTTCCTAGTTCCATTTCTCTTTAGTAGCCTTGGCTTACTATCCAAATGATTACAGTCTGAGGTCTCTCATAGCTACACTTCATCACAGTAGTGACAGCAGTGAAGTGGCCTAGTGGATGTAGAAACTGTTCATAAAATCATTTCAAGTAAAGGGCTTCAAGATCTTTCTGCTGGTATTCAAGTCTGTATCATTATTTACTGCTGAACATAAAATACAAGGTATCATGTATTCCTCCATTATTGAACTAATACCAGCCAAAGCTGTACAATACAGCTGGTCACTCAGAATTTGTTTCCTCAAGCATCCTAATCTTTCACTAAATTGTGGATAACTGGAATTGGCAGTATCATGGACTTTAAGGGAATTCAGTGCAATAGATGAAAACTTTGGTGTTTTGCAATGAATAGGCCATGGGCAGTGGATGCAGAAAACTGGGAAGTTATTATATATCCGTATTGAGACAAACACTTCACTGCTGCTGACAGACTATAACTTTTTATTATATGAAAAAAAAAGTAAGCCCAATGGGTTGCCATGGAAATGTTTATGATGTCACTGAGGATGATTACTCTCGTAATCTATAAGCAGCAAGAGCAGATGTGCTTGTAAGAAACAAAGACCTTGTTTTCATACAAATGTTCTCAAAATAAGACACAAAAGAAGAAAAATACCCAGAGCACATGATGCAAAGGAAAAGAACTGCTTCAAAATAGAATGTTTTACAAAGTTTTCCATAAAGCTTCAGCTGCTCCTCAGAGCACAACCAGCTTGAACATGGATAGCAGACGTGAAATTACAGTACTCACAAAATTAGTATTCAAGCTGCACAATTCTCTTTTCAAAGACTTCAAGCATACTTGCATGTACAATTACAGAAGCAGGTAATGAGGGAGATTTTTATTTTTCCTCTATTGTTGTTGTTGTACTTAGCTAGATAAGTCTCTATAAAAATTGCTTTGTTAACTATAAAAGTAAGCAATATTTATTAGTTCTATTGAAAAGATCTTCTGGTTCTTATTATAAGAACCACTGGATAATTTTCCTAAAACACATTTTTCTGTCTATGGAGATGGGTAGTAACATGTCAACTTTCAGTAAAGAATTAAAGCTCAGTAACAATAACCTGCAAGCTATAGTAGTTTTTTTTTTTTTTTACAATTTTATTATTTCACATCACAATTAATTTCACTTCAGTTATTAGAGATTTTAAAAAGGATATTCAAAGTTTATGACTTTGACATCTTGGAATATATAGATAGGATAAATAATATATCAAGTGAATGAGTTGTGTCAAAATATATTACAGTGCTTTCATTATGTCACTTTAAACTTAATCCTATACCATGGTGGTCATTGATACCCTCCCAAGTTAATTCTTCAGATTCTTAAATCAGTCTGCCACAGTAACCTTAAATATTTCTTCAGTTCAGTTCAGTTCAGTCGCTCATTCTTAGAACTAATCAAAGTTTAAATAATAAAATGAATTAATTATAATAAAGTTCTCACTCCATGCAATAAAAAAACCTCTCCATCCAACTTGCAACATGGATTTGCCAATAAAAATTTTAATTCTGATGTAGCTAAATGAAAGATATGAACTGAGTGGAAAGGAGATGAACTAACAATTCCAACAATTCTGAAAATATATTGCTCTTAACGAAATCTACCATAGAACAATATTTTAAATGAAAACATAAAAGGTAGGTCTAAAATATTAATATATTGAGCTATAAATCTGCATTACTATGAAGTAGCATATGCTTATACATTTAACTTTACTTTTAATTTAATGTCCAAAGTAACTTTTTATTTTCATTCAAATTCAAACTTAATTTGTCAGTTTTACTGAGAGGTAAAAATATGAAAATTACCTGAAAGAGAAATAAATAAAAGTTAAAGATTAAAAATTAAAAGTTCACCATGTTCTCTAGCCTTAGTTAAAAGAAATTGAGAATAAGTAACAGGTGTTTCTGAAAGCTAGACTTTAATCCTAGTTTTAGTTCTGTGATCACATTGAAGTCATACACTATTTTAAGACATAAGCTCACTTTTTAAAAAGTACATAATATGAATACAGTACTCTAAATGGACACCAATGCTAGACGTGCACAGTGTGAACTGAAATGCTATAATATAATCGCTAAAGAAGAGGATTATTAACACTTAAGAGATAGGCTCTTTCTAAACACTGCAAAGATTTAGGAGAAACAAAGAGATGTTTATTTAATAACTGTAAAAAGTAGTAACAGTTTGGTTGGTTTAGTCAAAGGCCTAAATTTTTTAAAAGGCATAGATATTTGAAAATAGAAAAAGAAAAAGGAAATTGCATTAAAAGTGATTTTTAATGAATGAATAATTAGGCAGCATTGTAGTATTTTATATTATTGATGAGGGATTCACCTCTATGATAATTTTTATTAAAAATGATAATACCAAATTTGTGTAAATCACTGTATCAAGAAATAAGAATTCTAAAGAAAAAGACTCAGTCTTTCTATAAAATTGCTCTAGTATACTATGGGAGATAAGATGCAGACGCATGAAAAAATAGATTTTGAGTTCAGTTCAATCACTTAGTCGTGTCCGACTCTTTCTGACTCCAGGAACTGCAGCACGACAGGCTTCCCTGTCCATCACCAACACCCAGAGCTTGCTCAAACTCATGTATAATTGCACTGGTGATAACATTCAACCATCTCATCCTCTGTTGTCCCTTTTTCCTCCCGCTTTCAATCTTTCCCAGCGTCAGGGTCTTTTCAAATGAGTCAGTTTTTCACGTCGGGTGGCCAAAGTATTGGAGCTTCAGTTTCAGCATCAGTCCTTCCAATGAATACTCAGGACTGATTGCCTTTAGGATGGACTGGTTGGATCTCCTTGCAGTCCTGGGACTCTCAAGAGTCTTCTCCAACACCCTAGTTCAAAAGCATCAATTCTTCAGTGCTCAGCTTTCTTTATAGTCCAACTCTCACATCCACACATGACTACTGGGCAAACCATATCCTTGACTAGATGGACCTTGTTGGCAAAGTAATGTCTCTCCGTTTTAATATGCTGTCTAGGTTGGTCACAGCTTTTCTTCCAAGGAGTAAGTGTCTTTTAATTTCATGGCTGCAGTCACCATCTGCAGTGATTTTGGAGTGATTTTCCCCAAAGTAAAGTCTCTCACTGTTTCCATTGTTTCCCCATCTATTTGCCATGAAGTGATGGGACTAGATGACATGATCTTCGTTTTCTGAATGTTGAGTTTTAAGCCAACTTTTTCACTCTCCTCTTTCACTTTCATCAAGAGGCTCTTTAGTTCTTCTTCACTTTCTGCCATAAGGGTGGTGTCATCTGCATATCTGAGGTTATTGATATTTCTTCCAGCAATCTTGATTCCAGCTTGTGCTTCATCCAGCCCAGCATTTCTCATGATGTAGTCTGTATATAAATTAAATAAGCAGGGTGACAATATACAGCCTTGATGTACTCATTTCCCAATTTGCAACCAGTCTGTTGTTCCATGTCCAGTTCTAACTGTTGCTTCTTGACTTGCATAGATTTCTCAGGACGCATGAAAAAATAGATTTTACTGTGAGTTAAATCATAACATTATTGATGTTGATGGTAGATGCCTAAATAAGTTAACCTAAATGAAATTACAAAGGGTGTATTTATAATGTATGGTAGAAACATAGATCCAGGACACAAATACAAAATGTGATTTAATGATTCAATATAACTAGAGCAGTTTACGCATAAGGTGTGAGTGAATACTTTGTCATTTCATACACAAAGCTTTTGTCTACAAATTTTTTTTTGTCTTTGATTTCATTAAAAATGCTCAAGTCAAAATTTTCCATCTTAAAGATTCTCAACAAGAGAAAACAAAAACTGAATTATTTTTTAGTCTTTGGAGGAGATAATTTGCAAACTGTAAACTTTTCGGCCCAGACCTGAGTATGGTTGAGTTGGGTTCTTTGTTGCTAGCTGAGGTTTTTCAAGTCAATGACACAGAGGCTCTAGTTTTCAGTTGGCCGAGGTCCATATAAAAAAGTCTGAATCTGAGATATTTTATTAGGAGGAGGATGTTTTGAAGAACAAGCATGAGATATGCGTATTCTGACTGATGTGGCAGAGAATATGTTTATTTTTCTGATTTTCCTTTTAAAAAATGGAAAGAGATAAAAATTCTGGGAAGGAACTCAATAGAAACATAAGATACAAAGCAATGGTCAGCTTTTATGTCATTTTAATAATTTTCATAACTATAATCACACTGACTTCAGAATGTCTTTTGTAAAACTGCCACTCAGAATATTTGCTTACTTAATTAAGAAAAGAAACACAATATAACCTTTACCAGGGAGCAGAGCTGGTCTCAGCCTTGATTTGATCAGTTACAAATATTACTTCCTTTAATTCTTATTTTAAAAAAAAAACCTTATGAGTTAATTTATATTATTAGGATCCACTTTAACAGATGAGGAAATAGAGTTGAAGAAACAGTTTCAACTGTTAAGTAACACTGTAAATGACAGAGCTGGGATCTGACTCTAGGCCTTCCGGATTGAAGACTCTGGATCACTGTAGCACCAATGGCACATTTGTCACTATCAGCTGGGTCAAATTTATCTTGGAGCACTGAACTGGGAAACGTAGTGTGTTCGGGCTACTGATTTCACAGCTTCCTAGATAATTAGGACTATGTCATCTATAGCATGTTTCCTCTTTTGCCTGATTACTATGAATTCAGAAGTATGTTTTGTGTTCAACTGCAGCTTTTTGGATCCAAAAAAAAATTTTTTTTTCTTTCCCCTTTGCTTTCTTTTATGTTACACATAGGATTTCATCTTATTGTTCTCTAGATTTGAGTTTAAATTCTTTTAGGAAGTATTGGAGGATCAACCAATCATCAACCTCGAACAGCATCACTGACTCAATGGACCTGAGTCTGAGCAATCTCCAGGAGATAGTGAAGGAGAAGCCTGGTGTGCTGAAATTCATGGGTCTGCAAAGAGTCTGACACAACTGAGAGAATGAACAATAGCAACAGTAACCAGAAATCAGTCTTGAATAGAACTTCTGTTTTCCAGTTGACAAGTCAAAAAATTACAGAAGACCAGCAGTGACTCCTATCAAACACTTAAGATAAGACGTGGTTAAACTAAGTAGAAAGCTCACCTGAAACCAGCGATCTTAACTGCTTCTAGTATTTAATGATAAAAGCACATATATTTAGTTAATTTTGACCTTTACAAGGCATTCACTCTTTCCTTCAGTAGCACCAGAACCTCTGTCACTGTGTCATTCTATTTCATTTCTTTAAAAAACGCTGGTTATAACACTCAGGAGATCAGTCCTGGGTGTTCATTGGAAGGACTGATGTTGAAACTGAAACTCCAATACTTTGGCCACCTGATGCGAAGAGCTGACTCATTGGAAAAGACCTGATGCTGGGAGAGATTGAGGGAGGGAGGAGAAGGGGATGACAGAGGATGAGATGGTTGGATGGCATCACCGACTCAATGAACATGGGTTTGGGTGGGCTCCGGAGTTGGTGATGGACAGGGAGGCCTGGCGTGCTGCAGTTCATGGGGTCACAAAGAGTCAGACACGACCGAGCGACTGAACTGAACTGAATGGGTTGCAACCTGAATTTGAAAGACACTGTCATAGGAAACATTTTTTGAAACTCTGCTGCTAAGTCGCTTCAGTAGTATCCGACTCTGTGCAACCCCATAGACGGCAGTCCACCAGGCTCCCCCGTCCCTGGGATTCTCCAGGCAAGAGCACTGGAGAGGGCGCCATCGCCTTCTCCTTTCGAACCTCTACACCACTTCTAATACTGGGATATTCATTTAGAATGGAGTGGGAAGCTAAGGAGAGCAGTGAGTAATACAGCTTTGAATTTTCTCATGCAATGAAAGACATAGCTGCATAGAAAAATATTTCAAAGCCACATGGATGGCTTAGAAACAGAAAACAAGTTTGTGAATCACAGTTTTAGGCAGTGAGACTGATTTTTTTATGAGGTAATTCTGAAAAACTGCATAGATTTTTAAATAAATGATTCATGTTTTAGATCAATGCTGCACGCTTTCTACATTAAACATTCCTATGGACAATCTATTTATAAATTAAAATGAACATTTTTAGAAAGTGAAAAATCCCACTCATTTTAACTTGCATATTTACCAAGATGACCGAAGAATATCTATAGCTCAGGGAAATGGCTTTATCTACATTTCCATAAGTTACATTGGCAAGCTTTATGTCTCAGTTGTATTATTCTATATTATTTGTAGACTTAAATACAAATTATCTCATTGGCTTAAAGGTCTCCTTTGAACAATCTGTAATGGAGATTTCTGTTTTTAGTGAAAGTAAAACTTTTTTTTTTTTAAGAAAAGAATCTTCAATTCTATTTTGATTACATGTTACATTGGTCTTTGAGGGCACATTTTGGCCTATGGCTGTGACAAGAAACAGACATAAGAATATTTTGCTTTTATCAAGCCTGTTCATTTCTATTTGCTTTTTGGTATTGTCGTCTGAATTATTTTCTCTTATCCTTTTGCCATCAGCTCTCAGTGTATAATGCTTGGCAAAATCCAGTGACTTTGGTGAATAAACCAGGCTTTATGTGATCCAGAGGTCTTAAGCTGCCTTGTTTTCTTACCCTGATTTGGAAGGAAGCAGTGGAATTGAGTTGGCAGAGAGAAAGCCAAATCTGTCAAAGTTCAAAGGAAAGAGTGGTCGAAACATAAGTGCAAGTATTAATATAAGCAAGCTATCATCAAAACTAGTGGTCATTTTATGACAATGATCTGTAGGAACTTGGATAATGTTAACTGTTTGTAAAGAACTATTACTGGAATCTTTCATCTTGTAAAACAAGAACTGCTACAATCTCTGGCCACAAAATTAAGATATAGAAAATAATAGGCATATTTAACCTTCAAGGCCTCATTGTTCATCTGATTCCAATTTAAAGGAGTAGAAAGTTGGTAAGAAAATTGAAATGCAGATGGGAGCTCCAGTGATCAACACATTTATTTTGTACTCTCAGTTCAAATACTATCAGTATTCGGTATCTCCTCTCCTCTGATTCAATGCCCCATTACTTCACTTCAGTTCAGTTCAGTCATTCAGTCATGTACAACTCTCTGTGACCCCATGGACTGCCCAGCTTCCCTGTCCATCACTGACTCCTGAAGCTTACTCAGACTCATGTCCATTGAGTCGGTGATGCCATCTAACCATCTCATCCTCTGTCGTCCCCTTCTCCCACCTTCAATTTTTCCCAGCATCAGAGTCTTTTCCAGTGAGTCAGTTCTTTGCATCAGGTGGCCAAAGTATTGGAGTTTCAGCTTCAGCATCAGTCCTTCCAATGAATATTCAGAACTGATTTCCTTTAGGATTGACTGGTTTGATATCCTTGCAGTCCAAGGGACTTTTGAGTCTTCTCCAACATCACAGTTCAAAAGCATCAATTTTTCAGCACTCAGCTTTCTTTATAGTCCAACTCTCAGATCCATACATGACTACTCTCACATCCATATGTGACTACACACTACTTCATCTCCTTCCAAATCTTTCTTATATAGTCTTTGGAACTCTTCTTTCAAACAAAGCAAACAAACAAACAAAAAAGCAAACAAATAAGCAAATCCATATTATGTTTTCTCACTTATTTAAAAATAATTTATTTCCTAAATGTAAGAACTTTTCCTTGGGGCTACTACTCCCCTTTAAGGCAGGGGGAACATGTTACTTCACATAGAAACAAGGACACTTTTAAGAGTGAAATATAGCACTGTTAATAACTGTGTCAAGATCACAGGTGTAAATCAGGGTTATTATGGCAAACTAGATGCCATGGTCACCCTAACGATAATGTCCATTTCCTCTGACGCTCCTTCTGCTGCTCTTCACTGCCTCTCTCCCTTGCTGTCATTTATCAGCTGCCTCCTGGGGACTCATTCTTCAAAGACTAGTTCAGTATCTTCCTGTTCTCCCAAGACCCAAGATCATCTCCTGATTATCCTGTCACTTTTCTCATAATCCACATTCTGGAGGTCAGGACTCTCAACCTCCAGTCTGGATCCTGCTGTCTTGTCCTCTGCAGAGATACCAAATTTCTCTTCCCAGTCCTCCTTACATAAGTGTCACTCAGAGTTCCCTCTTATACAAGTTATTCAACCGCAATGGAATCCAAGGTCTCTGTATTGCTCTACTTCACTCTTGGTCCGTACCCGACCTATTAGTATTCTTTGCTTTATTGCTTACTCAATTGTTCATTGTTTCAATCTATTTCTTTTAACTAAAGATCTTTGATCAGTCTCCCAGCTCCCTACCTGGTGGAATTTCTGCACTGGGCACACGCTGAGGTTCATTTTGTTTCCAGATTATACCTGGGCTGTGAGACCGGCTATTGTTACAGCATGGAGCACGCTGGTGGCTTACTTGTAGTCACCAGCCTCAACTGGTTCCTCTATTTCACCCATCAATTTTCCATACTTTTTTAAAGTTAGTCTCACCCCTATTCTTTGCAGCAACCTATTCCAAGCTTATTCACTCTTTTCTTAAAACTTGGAATACAGTCACTTTTTCTTTCACGCTTAATAAATAACACTGATATCTTCTTCTTCAAACCCTCCCCAACTCCCCATTATGTCAACTAACAAACTTACTTGCATCTGTATCCATCCTTTCTTGCTTAAGTACAGAAGTTATCTCCTCCTTATCAGGAACTAATTATTTCACTTGTGCTCTAGGTTATTATTATTTTTTTTTTCTGTCTCCTCAGGAACTTCATTTCATCAATTTGCTTCTATCTTCAATCTCTAAATTGCTATTGACAGCTTCTCATTACCACTGAGGGATGCTGATGTCTTACACAAAAAAACAAAACTTTCCTCAGCTATACATCGTCCTCCAGCTACTAGTCTCTGCCTTTCCTTTTATAGCCAAACTCAGGGGCATTCCTGCTCCATACAGCTTCTCTCCCTCACTTATTCTCTCAACTCTGATCTCTTCTTTGCTGTCGTCACTACAGGCAGCATCTGTTGCAGTTAATTTCTTTCTCTCTCTTTCTCAGATTTCTCGGATTCCATCTCAGATCTCTGAATGGTTCCAATTGGACAGCTTATCTCAAAAATACTACTGTCCCTCACAAATCTCCATAAGCAAGCTGGCCTGTTTGAAGCCAAATATCCATTGAGGTTCTAAAAGAGGCCAAAGGCTGAGTCTCTAATATTCTCAGGGATCAGAAGTGAAATCTGGCCAAAGAACAAGAGTCATGTACACAGTGCTATGACCTTAGGGAGCTGCACTGTTCAGGGTCTGGCCTTTAGCCTTGTGGGATTACAGAAATTCAAGTTCATAGGTGCACTATTAACTAAAAATGCCTAAACTCATAATACATGGCTGTACAAAATCCAAGAAACATCATAAAGAAAAACATAACTGCCAAGTCTATCCTTGCCATATAGGAAAATGACATGAAGAGTGAAAATATCACAAAGTTGCTACTGTTGGTTTTGAACCTGATTTAAGGGCCTCTGTGTATGATAATTTGCCTAATGGTACCAGGTCTCAGAGCCTGTACTGTCCACCTGCACCTCAGGAATGACCTCTGAAGGCAATCTTCCCAAAGACTTCAGAGTAAGGTTCTCCTCTCAAATTCATATTACATTGTGAAAAAGATGCCCACTTAAAATTTTTGCTGTCTAGGTTCAATGGTTTGGTTAAATATTTAACTAGCTTTCTGTTAAGCATTCATCCTCTAGCATAAATACCTTTGTTATTGTTTAGTTGCTAAGTTGTGTCTGACTCTTTTGGGACCCAGTGGACTGTAGCCCACTAGGCTCCTCTGTCCATGGGGATTTCTCAGGCAAGAATACTGCAGTAGGTTGCCATTTCTTTCTCTAGGGGATCTTCCAACCCAAGGATTGAATTGGCACCTCCTGCTTGGCAGGTGGATTCTTTACTACTGAGCCACCAGGGAAACCTAATGTAAATATTAGGAAATGTTAAATTATTTCTAAGAATATATTGTGAAGATATCGGACCCCTTGTTCATTTCATTTGTTGGTTATTCCATAATGTTTGGAGAAGCTCTTCTGGATTAGGGCAGGTTATTCAAAATGCCCTAAAGCAAATTTCCCCCAATAAAAGTATTATTTCTTTTTGATTTTAAGGGAAAAAACTTTCCTAGTGAGAGAACAGATGTGTAACTTTTACGCCTATGCAAACTGGGATAGAAAAAAAACTAATTAAAATAGTTTAGTTTTATTCATCTACTCCAATATTCACTGTATTTGTAGATTACAACAGAAATAAAAATTCTAATCTCACAGGCTTCACTTAATGGGTCCTAGCAAAATGTCCAAGTTGATCTTTACTATAAACTGAGAGCTGCTCTCTACTAAGACAAAACCTGTTTCTTGAAATTTAAAATGTCATTGAAGAACATCATAACTATTTAAAATCACAAAGTTCACCACAAAAACTCCTTTATTTTTTGCACATAAAGGTGAAGTAAGTCTACAAAAGGGAGGAGTTTGATGCTTCTGTTTCTTGGTGGTATAAACCAGAAATGACCCCCTTTGAAACAAAACGTGTAAATATGCTTGGTGATCCAGAATTTAAAATTAAGTTCTTATCTATATCTCTTTACTCAATTCTTCAGAGGGTAGTTATCCTTTAATTCATCCTCAGTGGTTCTCTTGTTTTTGCTTGTTCAGAAGAGCTCAAGGTAAGTACCCATGAATATCTGATGCTGAAGTATTAGATGTCAAATAAGTTCTGTTTCACACACAATTAGGCACTGGTTTTGGTAGAATTCCATGCTGGCACCACATTTGAATAACTGCCTAAGAACATCGTAGACATTCAGTTTTCCTTTCAAATGCTTCAGTATCAGACAGTGGGTTACTAAATGGGCTGGATTAAACTACAGCAACAGGCTTGTATGATTAATAAATATATTTAGTTATTAAGAAGACAGAATAGCATACTGGTAATTACCATGCAGTTTCTAGAACTTAAAACACATCTTTAAGTCCAGCTCTGACATCGTAGGGCTCTGGCCTAGATAATAATGTCTCCAAGCTTCAATTTCTTCATAAGAAATATGCGGCTAGTATTACCCTCTGACTGTGGGGCTTATGATGCCTGGCATTAAATAAATGCTTATAGTGACAACAACAAAACCTATGGCTTTCTTAGTCCCAGTGGTATCCCAATTTTGTTGAGATTAGTTGAATCATCAATTTAAAGTACTGCATTACATTATATTTTTTTATTAGAACTGCAAGTAATTGTATTGTTGCTGAATAATTGCCCAGTTTTTATCACAGGTGTCATGAAAAATGTACCTGAGTACCTTGCTTGCTGTATGTAGTTTTGTTTTTTGAGTTGGCTGCTAGAAAGCTACACATTTTGTGGCCTGACTTAAGGAAATGTTTACATGGGAATTATATGTAGCTTTAGTACTATTCTCACTTTATGTTTTCACATGTTTTACTTTCTTCTTGCACCTCTAAATTTACTATCATATATGTAAATATAATACTATATATAATTTACTAATTATATAAATATAAATATATGGTGTTACTGTTAAAGAATCCACTTGCCAACACAGGCAACACAAGAGACATGGGTTCATTCCCTGGTTTAGGAAGACCCCCTAAAGAAGGAAATGGCAACCTACTCCAGTATTCTTGCCTGGAAAATTCCATGGACAGAGGAGCCTGGTAAGTTACAGTCCATGGGGGTTGCAAAGAATCAGACACAACTGAGCAAATGCAATTATATAAATTGAACACATACAATTATATAAATTATATAAATATATATCCTTATAAGCCACTTTAAATCAGTCTAAAACAAGGTAGCAGAGAAGGCAATGGCACCCCATTCCAGTACTCTTGCCTGGAAAATCCCATGGACGGAGGAGCCTGGTGGGCTGCAGTCCATGGGGTCGCTATGAGTCAGGCATGACTGAGTGACTTCACTTTCACTTTTCACTTTCCTGCATTGGAGAAGGAAATGGCAACCTACTCCAGTGTTGTTGCCTGGAGAATCCCAGGGACGGGGGAGCCTGGTGGGCTGCCGTCTATGGGGTTGCACAGAGTTGGGACACAACTGAAGTGACTTAGCAGCAGCAGCAGCAGAACAAGGTAGAATAAAAAATATAATAAAAAATAAAGTGCTGTAGATTCTGCATGAAGATTTATTTCTCAGAAATAGTACACTTGAAAGACACAGTTTTCCAGTGAAGCAGTTTCTGGAATATGGTTGTAGGACATTTGATGATATCCTTAGTCTATTAAGTGGGACTTTCCCTGGTGTCTAGCACCTCACCATGACGTCAAATTTTCTGTACCTTTATGAAGCTTGAGTAGAGCTGCTGGGGGAGAGATTCTGATGGTGCTATTCTCATCTTCAAATTTCATGTCTTGGGACATTTTAGAATGCCAGACTAGCCTCTATTTTGAGCTAACCTTTCTCTAAACCACAAGCCATGAAAACTAGATGACATTTGACTTTACTACCTGAGAGTGACTTTGATTCAGTTCCCTCCTTCCATACCTCAAGCCCTCTTTCAGATTCATCAGGGAGGAAACGGCTTCCCATACCTATCCCTGTAAGGCTCTTAATTTCCTAGGTTGCCACTATCTGGCTATAAAAGGAGGAAGGTTGAATCCCTGGATTCTTTCCTACACTTTCTAATGAGTTCTACTTTCTTCCATCGATACAGGATTGTTTGGAGGGTTCCAGGTAACTCAGTGGTAAAGAATCTGCCTACCAATGTGGGAGACCTGAGACTTGGGTTCAACCCCCGGGTCAGGAAGGTACCCTAGAGGAGGAAATGGAAACCTAGTCTAGTATTCTCGCCTGGAAAATTCCATGGACAGAGGAACCTGGCAGGCCACAGTTCCATGGGTCACAAAGAGTAGAACAGAACTGAGCATGCACACACACATACAGGATTATTTAAACCTGTGATTAAACTTTGCTAGACCGTGGAACAATTTTACAAAGCGCTGAGGCTTCTCACAAACACCAGGCATATAATTCTGTGAGCTTTTCACAGTGTTGAAAAAAATAAGGATCATATGCTTATTGACGATGGTTTGACTACCAAATATTTCTCTTGAGATGTAACCTGCCATCACTTTGCTTTAGACTATGAATATCTCCAGCAGAATCCAACTATTGATGCTATAGATCTCTAGGCTAGTTGGCCCTATGTTCACCTTCCAATTCCAAAGTCAAATGATCACTTTTGATTTTCCTTTTACACTGAGAGGGTGTTTATTATTCTGTATCTAAAGTAATGCTCATGAGACAATGTATTCTCCTTTTACTGTTATCCTCCATTCACGAGCTGTGTCTTCAAAATTTGAATCATCTTTTTATTGCTTTGTACTAATATTTTAATTGGAGGTTTCCAATAACCTCAGTATACTTTCTTTGTTCGATAATTTCATGACTTGTTAGAAGAATCTTCTTCCCCATGCCTTTTGGAATTGTTTTACAAGCGTCATCTATCTGCACTTGTCCAAAGTTTCTTCATTTTTTGCACTGATGGTACTCATTTCTTCAAATGCTGAACACATCTACATTTTAAAGCAATTATGGAAGTTTTTAATGACATATTTAGAAATGTATACTTTCATTTTCTTTTCCCCAGAAATCTTTCCTGTCTTATCCCCTTGGTCTTAGTTTAACTCCCATGATTTATAATTCTTATTTGGGATAGCGATAGCTTATCACCTGCTCTACATCAAAATGTGCTTTCTAGAAGAAATCTGATATTCTACTGGACTGTGAATTTAAGTCAGAATGTTACCTTTTCTAGGGACATGGGTATTTGCACAAGAGCCTTATCAAACTGCAAAGTGACACTCTCAAGAACTGTTGAAAGAAACTACTGTTCAAGGTGAATGGAATGAGAAGACCCCTACCATGTGGGACTTACATGCCAGCAGGACAGACCCCAGACCATCACTGTAGTCACAGAGGCAAAGTTGGAAGACATTAACACACATTACTTATGAAATGGATTTGATATCTTAGGATGTTTTCTTTGAAGCTATGGTTCCATTTACGGCTTCCTTGCTTCTTCATAGTGCCAATCTAGGTCGACAGGAGAAAGTGAGACCATTGTTTCATATCCTGCTTAAAAAGAGAACAACACTTCAAAGAGTACACCACCACCTGACAAAATAAAACAAGCAATCAGATTTAAAACACTGTGCCTATGTGTGCTTGGCAAACTTAACTTTTTCAGGAATTCAAATAATTTTAGGCCACCTTCTCTGGTTGATTATGTTCTATATCTACCACAATAAAACCAACTAAACAAAAAAAAAAAAATCAGTATATAATCGGTTTCCAAAAATGTCTTCTTTGATCTTAGGAAAGTATTGCAGTGTTTCAAATTGTCCCTTTCTTCCCTCTGCTAAAAATAAAACCCAAACTTAAAAACATAAAGTTAATTGCTTGAATAAACAAAAATGAACTTTTATTATAATTCTTTTAAAGGGTACTAGGACTTTTAATTATAAAACAGACAAAATAAATTCTCTGAAGAGAACAATATCAATACTTCATGATGTAACCACCCTTAATCTACTCTGCCTTTTAAAAATGTTCTTTGCTAACTATACTTAGTAATTATAGAATTAAGTCTGTTGCATTATTTGATAGCTTGGTTTATGAACTATCAGGTATTAACATGAAATAATTTATGAAACAGAGAGGTCACATAAATGTATTTTAC
Organism: Oreotragus oreotragus; assembly: GCA_006410675.1. Classification (NCBI taxonomy): domain Eukaryota; kingdom Metazoa; phylum Chordata; class Mammalia; order Artiodactyla; family Bovidae; genus Oreotragus; species Oreotragus oreotragus. The sequence continues at coordinate 250,545 of SJYX01003771.1, forward strand.
TCAAAATTATTTTAACCAATTTGAGATCAAATTGCCAACATCTGCTGGATCATGGAAAAAAGCAAGAGAGTTCCAGAAAAACATCTATTTCTGCTTTATTGACTATGCCAAAGCCTTTGACTGTGTGGATCACAATAAACTGGGGAAAATTCTGAAAGAGATGGGAATACCAGACCACCTAACGTGCCTCTTGAGAAACCTGTATGCAAGTCAGGAAGCAACAGTTAGAACTGGACATGGAACAACAGACTGATTCCAAATAGGAAAAGGAGTACGTCAAGGCTGTATATAGTCACCCTACTTATTTAAACTTCTATGCAGAGTACATCATGAGAAACGCTGGACTGGAAGAAACACAAGCTGGAATCTGGAATCAAGATTGCCGGGAGACATATCGATTAACCTCAGATATGCAGATGACACCACCCTTATGGCAGAAACTGAAGAGGAGCTAAAAAGCCTCTTGATGAAAGTGAAAGAGGAGAGTGAAAAAGTTGGCTTAAAGCTCAACATTCAGAAAACGAAGATCGTGGCATCCGGTCCCATCACTTCATGGGAAATAGATGGGGAAACAGTGGAAACAGTGTCAGACTTTATTTTTGGGGGCTCCAAAATCACTGCAGATGGTGACTGCAGCCATGAAATTGGAAGACGCTTACTCCTTGGAAGAAAAGTTATGACCAACCTAGATAGTATATTCAAAAGCGGAGACATTACTTTGCCGACTAAGGTCCGCCTAGTCAAGGCTATGGTTTTTCCTGTGGTCATGTATGGATGTGAGAGTTGGACTGTGAAGAAGGCTGANGAAAGTGAAGGAGGAGAGTGAAGAAGTTGGCTTAAAGCTCAACATTCAGAAAACGAAGATCATGGCATCTGGTCCCATCACTTCAAGGGAGACAGATGAGGAAACGGTGCAAACAGTGTCAGACTTTATTTTTTGGGGCTCCAAAATCACTGCAGATGGTGACTGCAGCCATGAAATTAAAAGACGCTTACTCCTTGAAAGAAAAGTTATGACCAACCTAGACAGCATATTGAAAAGCAGAGACATTACTTTGCCAACTAAGGTCCATCTAGTGAAGGCTATGGTTTTTCCAGTAGTCATGTATGGATGTGAGAGTTGGACTGTGAAGAAGGCTGAGCACTGAAGAATTGATGCTTTTGAACTGTGGTGTTGGAGAAGACTCTTGAGAGTCCCTTGGACTGCAAGGAGATCCAACCAGTCCATTATGAAGGAGATCAGCCCTGGGATTTCTTGGAAGGAATGATGCTAAAGCTGAAACTCCAGTACTTTGGCCATCTCATGAGAAGAGCTGACTCATTGGGAAAGACTGTGATGCTGGGAGGGATTGGGGGCAGGAGGAGAAGGGGACGACCGACGATGAGATGGCTAGATGCCATCACCGGCTCAATGGATGTGAATCTGAGTGAACTCGGGGAGTTGGTGATGGACAGGGAGGCCTAGCATGCTGCAGTCCATGGGGTCACAAAGAGCTGGACATGACTGAGCAACTGAACTGAACTGAGTGCTCAGGCTTCCTCGCAACACCTGTTAATTCTGTCTCAGTGGGCACTGGAATATTCAAGTAAAAATTCCACTTTGCCAAACAGGATTTCAAACTAGATACTGATGGGAAATTGATTAAATAATTATGCAGAAGCTTCTCTGTATAAGATAACTAGAATTCTGAGGTGGTTAGACTAGCAGCTCTGTGAGTGAAGAAATCATCTGTGTCTTATCATCTCTGTTCCCTTTTATCCGTGAGCACAGTGACTTTCACATATATCATGGATGATAATAACTATTTATTGATGAAATAAATAGTTTATGTTGACTAAAATTGTAACCATTTTCAAATGTTGAGGAACTGCTACAAATGACTTGAACAGTTGGGCATGGATTACAGTCCAACAATGGTTAAAATTAATACACATCACGGTAGACAGCTGGTGATATGAGTGGAAGACTGATTCCAAGGTATCCAAGGTGAGCCAGAGAGGACCTTCCCAAAGAAACCCAGAGTGGGAACCAATCTCAGCAGCCATTAGTCTGTTGATTGGTTGCACTTGTGGTAATCACATTATGAGGCTCCTTCTCTACTCGGAGGAATGGTACAGAGTAGCAGCCAGGCTCTGGGGACTGGGAGAGCAGAATCCCCTCCCTCTCTCCCCTAGTCATTCATTCTGCACCTGGTCCTTGTTAAAGCACACTTTTCTTTGAGTTTATTTTGGCCCAACTCCTTCTACCCACATCTACTTTCCCTCCTGTTTATCAGCCATTGCCAGTGTGAGTTTGGCACTCTGAGACTGTCATTTTGTTTGTGACCACCTAACATGGTGCCAACAACATAGTTTTAGCCAATTCTAATACTTTGAGATGATGAATATAATACACAAAACAGGATGACCAGGAAAACACTACCGTTAGGAAAGGAAGAGGTAATAATAGAGAACAGTGAAATGGCAGGACCTTTTAATGTATTCTTTGTTTTTGCCTTTCATATAAATATGAACTCTTGGCTGGCATGATTCTCAGCTGTATGAGGAGACTGGCCAGCCAACTAGGCCTGGGAAAGAAGTAACTAACGAGTCTCTGGAATGTCTGGGTACAGTTGAACTAGCAGGGCCGGTGATTGGCGGTGTCATGCAGTGGGAAGAGGATTGGATGAAGATTCAGAACACTTGGATTCTATTCTCAATTTAACTACTCACTTATCCAGTGACCTTGGGAAAAATAGACCTCTGAACCTTGCTCTCTGTACGTGTAAAATGGAGTTATTAACTGCCTTAAAGACTTGTTGTACAGAGTAAATGAAAAAAATCATGAAGTGCTGTTTGAACCTAGGACATATTTAACACTTGCAGATGTCATGTATCATCTGTACAGGATCCACTTTTGTGAAATCATGAAGGACAGTTTCTGCAAGATGGAAAGTATAAATCAGTTTGCATTGCTACCTGGGAAAGGAGTGGCAAAAATCATTAAGCAACTAATTCCAACAGTTTAAAAGAACCAAGAGTTTGGGAAGCAACCCATGTGGCTTTAGGAAGATCAAGTGGTGTTTTACCAAGTTTGGCATTTACTCTCTATAATCAATGAAAAGACCCAAAGATAAGGAACTGACAGTAGAATTCTGCATGATTGTCAAGATAGTGTAGGCTGAGCTGCTCAAAACTTTTTGGCATGTGTGTGATTGTCATTAATTATATTGTGTCCTGTATTAAAAGATAATAAATAAGGTAAGGAATCAGTTCAAGGATTTCACGTAAAGTTGAGTAAGTTTACCAGGATTTCATACGAGATGGTTTTCATATAACGTAGACTCTGAGACAGGTGGTATTCCCTGATTGTTAAGAATAAAGGAATTCGAACTATTCATAATCCATTTCCTATGACTGGTAGAACTGGAATGTCTTTGTTAGTGTTTTACAAAATGCTGGAGAGTAATAGAAAGTAAGAAAAAAAAACTTCCATATCTAGCAATTATCCATTGTCCCTGGTGTCTCTAGAGCAGTACTTCTCCAAAGGGTTGCCTAAGTAAGTAAGTGAAAGTTGCTTAGCTGTGTCCGACTCTTTGCAACCCCATGGACTGTAGCCTGCCAGGCTCCTCTGTCCATGGGGATTCTCCAGTGGCCTAGGCACTGTTTTTTTTTTTTTTGTTGTTGTTGTTGTTATTTGTTTTCTTTTTAATGTTTCCAAGTGATTCTAGATTTGAGGAGCATGATTGAGAACCACTGTGTATATAAATGGAGATGGGGTATAGGAAGTGGGAGGAGAGAAAGATAAACACACTTTCTTATTCAATTATGCCTATGTACAAAGACAGAATTTTTTAAGTGTTTAGGCTGATGCTGAGTGGGGCCCTGTGGGGCTCTTAGGCATCCAGGCCTTTTTGTCCCTCATTTTTTGTAGGCGAGACTCCAACCTCCATGACCTTCCCTGAGTTTGAAAGAGCAGATTCTAACAGTTGCTAATCAATGGAAGAGCACCCATGAAACCAACTGCAGCAAGATTAAAGGGACCAGAGAAGCTTATCAAGATTAGGAGACTTCCACCTGAGACCCTGCACACACCTTCATCTTCCCAGGAGCACCATGCTTTTGAGACTTTGCAGAAGAAAGATGAAAGAATGTTACCGCCTTGATCCTTATTGCATACTCCTGAACAAATGAACTCTCTCTATTCCCCAGTTCTTGAGGTGCTAGCGTACTGTGTTCCCCCTCTGTCTGGCAAAGAAATAAAGCCACTCTTTTCTTCTCCTCCATAATTCTGTTTCCATATTTCTGTTCATTATCAGGGCACAGAGAGCCAAGATTTTGGCAATTAAGCCAGTATATCTGAATGTTGTCCAGTCGCTCAGTCATATCTGACTCTTTGTGACCCCATGGACTGCAGCACACCAGGCTTCCCTGTCTTTCTCCATCTCCCGGGGCTTGTTCAAACTCACATCCATTGAGTGGGTGATGCCATCCAACCATCTTGTCCTCTGCTGTCCCGTTCTACTGCACAATGGCACTCATCTCACACACTAGCAAAGTAATGCTCAAAAGTCTCCAAGCAAGGCTTCAACAGTACGTGAACCAAGAACTTCCAGATGTTCAAGATGGATTTAGAAAAGGCAGAGGAACCAGAGATCAAATTGCCAACTTCTGCTGGATTATCAAAAAAGCAAGAGAGTCCCAGAAAAACATCTTCTTTTGCATTATTGACTATGCCAAAGCTTTTGACTGTGTCGATCACAAAAAAACTGTGGAAAATTCTTAAAGAGATGGAAATACCAGACCACCTTACCTGCCTCCTGAGAAATCTGTATGCAGGTCAAGAAGCAACATTTAAAACCGGATATGGAACAACAAACTGGTTCCAAATCAGAAAAAGAGTACGTCAAGGCTGTATATTGTCACCCTGCTTATTTAACTTACATGCAGAGTACATCATGAAATGCCAGGCTGGATGAAGCACAAGCTGGAATCAAGATTGCTAGGAGAAATATCAATGACCTCAGACACACAGAAGACATGACTCTTATGGCAGAAAGTGAAGAAGAACTAACGAGCCTCTTGATGAAAGTGAAAGAGGAGAGTGAAAGAGTTGGCCTAAAGCTCAACATTCACAAAACTAAGATCATGGCATCTGACCCCATCATTTCATGGCAAATAGATGGGGAAACAATGGTAACAGTGATAGACTTTATTTTTTTTTTTGGCTCCAAAATCACTGCAGATGGTGACTGCAGCCATGAAGTTAAAAGATGCTTACTCCTTGGAAGAAAAACTATGACCATCCTAGATAGCATATTAAAAAGCACAAACATTACTTTACCAACAAAGGTCTACCTAGTCAAAGCTATGGTTTTCCAGTAGTCATGTATGCATGTGAGAGTTGGACTATAAAAAAAGTTTAGTTCTGAAGAATTGATGCTTTTGAGCTGTGCTAATGGAGAAGACTCTTGAGAGTCCTGGACTGCAAGATCAAATCAGTCAATCCTAAGGAAATCACTTCTGACTATTCACTGGAAGGACTGATGCTAAAGCTGAAACTCTGATACTTTGGCCACCTGATGTGAAGAACTGACTCTGGAAAAGACCCTGATGTTGGGAAAGATTGAAGGCAGGAGGAGAAGATGACAACAGAGGATGAGATATTTGGATGGCATTACTGACACGATTGAGTTTGAGTCAGCTCCAGAAGCTGGTGATGGACAGGGAAGCCTGGCGTGCTGCAGTCCATGGGGTCACAAAGAGTCGAACATGACTGAGCGACTGAACTGAACTGACACCAGTTGGCTAGCCTTTAGGAGGGCAGGCTTATGTACTTGCTCATTATGCAAGTACTTGCTCAGGGTTATTTAGGCAAGGAATTTTAAGGTCTTCTACTCCCAGAGCATGGTCAGTGTGGGGATGGGTACAGGCTCCTGGTAGGCCTGTACTTGAACCCAAGGGGAAAGATGCAGCTCAAGGGCAGCCTGAGTGGGACCCCTGTTGAGTGTGGCATCTTTAAAGTTGACCTGGGCTTATGAGTGATTCTGCTTTTACCTGACTTCTTATTTTGATAATTTGGTATTAATGAGCATCTCCATTAAGTTCGAGGCACAGTAGGTACTATTATAATATGGTCTCATATGGTTTATCCATTGGTCTCCTTGGACACTGCACATCTCTTGGACCATCCTCCTGTAGGATGTTCATGTCCTGTCTTTTATCATGAATACAGTAGAGAAAATGAGGGGCAATTGCATTTCCTGTCTTGGACACTACTGACAAGGGTGTGCACATGCTAGGCTGGGAACAGAACAGGCTGAGTGGGAGTTAAACTGGCACATGGCACCTATGTGTAAACAGGAGTTAGGCTTTATACTCAAGATGTGATTCCTAATTTGGGGAATCTTTTGTATCCATTTCAGATTATGCTTTAATAAGCACAAATAAATTCATCTGTGTAAAAATCTAACTGTATTTTACTCTTTCCTTGCTGATGAATAAAGAGAGCTCAGAGCTCAGTTTACTTCTGAGCTCGATAATAAGTATGTAGATGCATGCTAAAATAGAAATCCAATTTGAAATAATTTAAGTGAAATTACATAGAGAAGGTTAGCTTAAAGAGAGACTTTCTACCTGTCTCTTTTTATTTGGTGCTGTGTAGAGAGTGTAGAATCACAGTCAAAATCTGAAACTCAAATTATACTGAGCGCACACAGGCACTCTCCAAATATCTTGGGCTTTTTTGAGACTACTGGGACAGCTGTTAGGATTCTGTTGTTCTTGTCTAGGAAGAAGAATACATGGTAGTAAAGCCCTCTAGGTAAACCTGAAATAGGGCAGAATAACAGGAAAAATACTAATAAGTGCTCCATGAAGAAGTGTACTTTAAGAATAAGGAAAGAAAGTTGGCATTGAAAATCCTTGAAAAATATGTTATGGGCTTTTGAGAGAAAAAGTGTGAAAGGAAGCAGATTTTCTGAAACCAAATCTTACTGTAGATTGGATAGGAGATCTCTGGAACTGTGTGCCTTGATTGCTTAACTTGGGTAATTACATAGAAAACTTTCAGGGTATTTGTTGTTGAATAATATAGTTTATCCTGCTGATTGAAAGATATCTAAACCAGCACCTAATTAGCTTTAAATTGTTTCCATGTTAAGACCAACGAGAACAATTTTTAAGTTTATTGTGGTTTCCTTTAAATACATTTCAGCTGTTTCTTTAAAATGGTTTATTTGGCAATTAAAGTGATTTGATTAAAATGAGTAACATTCAAATAATCAAGATAGCAAAAAAAAAAAAAGCAGAAAACTTCATGAGATTCATAAAAAGCCTATTTGGGCAGTCCAGTCCTTGGAAATCATTAACTAATGTTTTGATGACCAAACAATAAATACATAAGTGGATTAATAAACAAATGCAAACTCATCTAAATTTAATTTACTTTAGATAAAATCTACATATATGTTTGACTATTGAATTTTAAAGATGTAAATATTTTAGGGAGAAAGTAGGAGTTTGAGAGTAAACACAATAGATTAATTATAAGTTTCTAAGAAGTTATCCCCAGGTACCCTTTATTTTTTTATTCTTGGCTTTTGGTGAAGCTTGTTGCATATAAAATAGTATTGTAAATATCTCTCTTCCTTTTTCTTTATACACTTTTTTTTCCCCTCTGAGCAGGCAAAATCACTTTAGAATGAGCACTTCTATGTATACGAATCCTCTTCACAGGGGTTATGGATGGAAGAGTTTTGGAGGTAACCACGGATGGTCAAAATAAACTGAAAAATTCTGAAAGAGATGGGAATACCAGACCACTTGAACCTGCCTCTTGAGAAACCTATATGAAGGTCAGGAAGCAACAGTTAGAACTGGATGTGGAAAAACAGACTGGTTCCAAATAGCAAAAGGAGTACGTCAAGGCTGTATATTGTCTCCCTGCTTATTTAACTTATATGCAGAGTACATCATGAGAAACACTGGGCTGAAAGAAGCACAAGCTGGAATCAAGATTGCCGGGAGAAATATCAATAACCTCAGATATGCTGATGACACCACCCTTATGGCAGAAAGTGAGGAGGAGCTAAAAAGCCTCTTGATGAAAGTGAAAGAGGAGAGTGAAAAAGTTGGCTTAAAGCTCAACATTCAGAAAACGAAGCTCATGGCATCTGGTCCCATCACTTCATGGCAAATAGATGGGGAAACAGTGGAAACAGTGTCAGACTTTCTTTTGGGGGGCTCCAAAATCACTGCAGATGGAGACTGCAGCCATGGAATTAAAAGACGCTTACTCCTTGGAAGGAAAGTTATGACCAACCTAGATAGAATATTCAAAAGCAGAGACATTATTTTGCCAACAAAGGTCTGTCTAGTCAAGGCTATGGTTTTTCCTGTGGTCATGTATGGATGTGAGAGTTGGACTGTGAAGAAAGCTGAGCACTGAAGAACTGATGCTTTTGAACTGTGGTGTTAGAGAAGCCTCTTGAGAGTCCCTTGGACTGCAAGGAGATCCAACCAGTCCATTCTGAAGGAGTTCAGCCCTGGGACTTCTTTGGAGGGAATGATGCTGAAGCTGAAACTCCAGTACTTTGGCCACCTCATGCAAAGAGTTGACTCATTGGAAAAGACTCTGATGCTGGGAGGGATTGAGGGCATGAGGAAAAAGGGGATGACAGAGGATGAGATAGCTGAATGGCATCACCGACTCAATGGATGTGAGTTTGAGTGAAGTCTGGGAGTTGGTGATAGACAGGGAGGCCTGGCGTGCTGCAGTTCATGGGGNTTTTTTCCCCTCTGAGCAGGCAAAATCACTTTAGAATGAGCACTTCTATGTATACGAATCCTCTTCACAGGGGTTATGGATGGAAGAGTTTTGGAGGTAACCACGGATGGTCAAAATAAACTGAAAAATTCTGAAAGAGATGGGAATACCAGACCACTTGAACCTGCCTCTTGAGAAACCTATATGAAGGTCAGGAAGCAACAGTTAGAACTGGATGTGGAAAAACAGACTGGTTCCAAATAGCAAAAGGAGTACGTCAAGGCTGTATATTGTCTCCCTGCTTATTTAACTTATATGCAGAGTACATCATGAGAAACACTGGGCTGAAAGAAGCACAAGCTGGAATCAAGATTGCCGGGAGAAATATCAATAACCTCAGATATGCTGATGACACCACCCTTATGGCAGAAAGTGAAGAGGAACTAAAAAGCCTCTTGATGAAAGTGAAAGAGGAGAGTGAAAAAGTTGGCTTAAAGCTCAACATTCAGAAAACGAAGCTCATGGCATCTGGTCCCATCACTTCATGGCAAATAGATGGGGAAACAGTGGAAACAGTGTCAGACTTTCTTTTGGGGGGCTCCAAAATCACTGCAGATGGAGACTGCAGCCATGGAATTAAAAGACGCTTACTCCTTGGAAGGAAAGTTATGACCAACCTAGATAGAATATTCAAAAGCAGAGACATTATTTTGCCAACAAAGGTCTGTCTAGTCAAGGCTATGGTTTTTCCTGTGGTCATGTATGGATGTGAGAGTTGGACTGTGAAGAAAGCTGAGCACTGAAGAACTGATGCTTTTGAACTGTGGTGTTAGAGAAGCCTCTTGAGAGTCCCTTGGACTGCAAGGAGATCCAACCAGTCCATTCTGAAGGAGTTCAGCCCTGGGACTTCTTTGGAGGGAATGATGCTGAAGCTGAAACTCCAGTACTTTGGCCACCTCATGGAAAGAGTTGACTCATTGGAAAAGACTCTGATGCTGGGAGGGATTGAGGGCATGAGGAAAAAGGGGATGACAGAGGATGAGATAGCTGAATGGCATCACCGACTCAATGGATGTGAGTTTGAGTGAAGTCTGGGAGTTGGTGATAGACAGGGAGGCCTGGCGTGCTGCAGTTCATGGGGTCGCAAAGAGTCGGACATGACTGAGCAACTGAACTGAACTGAACTGAATGGATAGGTTGTGAAAAAGGTACTGTTCATGTTCCCTTTTGTTCTCTATCTCAAAGATCCAACTTTTCTATTTATATTTAAATTTATATATACATAGTGCTGAGTATGATTTAAAATTACAGTAGAGTCACACAACCATAAGACTGTAAACATGGACTATGAAGCATAGAATCTAGCCATTCTTTTTCCAGTTTGGTGAAATGGGGGTGTATGGCTGGATCTATATTGGGTTAATGAAATAAGCATTGTAAAGTTTTCTGGGGGACAAGTCAATTGTTTTCTGTTTGTTTGATTTGCAGTGTCTGTACTTACATAAGATTGTATGGTACCTGGAGGAAAATATATGTGCTTAGTGAAAGGATATGCTTGGCCTGGGAGTGAGGAGTTTGTCTTCACAGTTTCTCTCTGTTGGTAACACAGACCAGTGGTGACACATTTATAAATTCAATTGGCTTAAGAAGTTGCTTGATGCTGAATGAAATCAGTAATGGATCTGGTAATGGTAATGGATCTGGTAATGGTAAGAATTACCAGATCCACTACCAGTAAGGATCTACGAGGATCTGGTAATGTTACCAGTAAGGATCTGGTAATGATGATGCAGTAGTTCCCAAACTCACCTTATAAGGTGCTATAGCTAAGGAAAGTGAACACCACCTCCTGCCCTCCAACTCTGTTCCCACTATCACACACTAGGTCTGTTTACAAGGAGAGGCCAAATCAGCTTACAGGATTTCATATTTACCATTAAAATTCACTCAAAATTTGTGTTCTATTTCATAATATCAGAGAAGGCAATGGCAAGCCACTCCAGTACTCTTGCCTGATATAGGTATGGTTCTTTTGATGTTAATAATGTGTTTTATTTTGACATCTAGTAATATTGCAGAAATACACCATGTTTACCCCAGGGCTCCTCATATCTCCAGAATCCCCTTTAATTCCCCTGAGGATACTCATATCACAATTGGAGAATCATTGTCCTGAAGGGTAGTTCCATAAAGCTGTGATGATTTTGTGAAATGCCATTCTTAACCCCAGGGAGGGTTCTGTCCTGGGAAATAATTTTCTAGAGGTACTTGGTGATGTTGGAGACACAAGGAGCATTTATCTCTAGGATCATCTTTTTCAACATTTGTCACTGCAGTTCTGATTACATCATTTTTCTGCTCTAGTCTCAAAACTTTATGATTACTCAACTACAAGTTTATGACTGCTTCAGGGAGAGAGAACTCCAGAAATTGACTTTGCTTTACTGTCTTAATCATTTTTCCCCCCTTCAACAGCAATAACAAAAAATTATTGAGTTTCTTCTGTTTCTAGGGCACCCTCCTAGGGGAACAAAGAAGTGTAGGCATGATTCCTGTCCTTAACCTACATAATACAGTGGAGAAGACAGATCATATACATGGAAAGATAAATAGTTATAAAAGATAGAAAAGCACAAATGACAATATTATTTAATTAACTGTTTAAATCAGTGAATGTATACTAAGTGCCTGGAAAAGGGAGCGACAGAGGTTGAGATGGTTGGATGGCATCACTGACTCAATGGACATGAGTTTGAGTGAACTCAGGGAGATAGTAAAGTATAGGGAAGCCTGGTGTGCTGCAGTTAATGGGATTGCAAAGAGTCAGATATGTCTTAGTGACTGAATAACAGCTCTTGATCAGGCATTGGGCAAAGCTGTGAGGGAGATCTAAAGGAGAATAAATACACTAGATTAATAAATTAATCTAGTACANGTGCTGCAGTTAATGGGATTGCAAAGAGTCAGATATGTCTTAGTGACTGAATAACAGCTCTTGATCAGGCATTGGGCAAAGCTGTGAGGGAGATCTAAAGGAGAATAAATACACTAGATTAATAAATTAATCTAGTACAATGTAATTAACATGACAGTTGATGTATGTGGAACTTGCTATGGAAGCACAAGAGAGAGACAATAATTCTTGGTGAGATCTTGTGAAGCAAAGTTTTTTCCATTTTACTGAGTGTGTTTTTTCTATTTTGGTCATCACTTCTTTTATTTTCCAACTCCACAGTCCATCACGGAAATCATTCTCACCAGTTTCTTGGGATTTTGTCTTCTCTTTGGATCAGTTCACCTTTTTTCCTTCTTAGTTCTGAGGACTGTACAATGGAATGGGGATGGGAATGGTGCCAGTGCAGATACATGGACTTAAAACTTTGTTCTCCCATCTTCAGTACTGGCAGAAGTCCTTTTATGCAAACCATGTGAGTTTCCTTTTCTATTCTCAACACAGCTAATACAGACTTTTACATTCTTCTCAACCCAGCTTCAGCTCATCTGTCAGTAGATAAATTTCTTTGCTTTACAAAGAAAACTTAGAAACCATTAGTATGCAACACCATCAACTTCTGATCTTCTTTCTAAATACTAGGCATGCTCCCACCTTTGGACCTTTGAACCAACCGATTTCTTTACCTGAATTACTCTTCTCCAAGATGTTGACATGGCAAACCCACTTTCATTTTTTGTGTCTTTGCTTAGTTGTCATCTTCTCAAAAAGGCTTACCCTCTTTATCCTTGAATCCCATTCCACACCCTCCACAGACATACTGTACTTCCTTTACATGTACTTGCTCAATAAATATTTTTTGAGTGAATGTTGAATTCCTACACATTTTATCCTTCTCTCCTACCTAGTTAAAAAGAGGTCTCTCTTCTTGCTACAGATAGTTCATCTTACCTCTGTTTGACTTTATATTTCCTCTAGATCTTTAGGAATCTAGATTCCCTAATTATATAATCTCTTAATGTCTCTAACTTTATTCCATCAGCACATACTTATTTTTAACTCTCTCATAAAATAAATCATTCTTTCCATTCCAGATCTTCCCTCTAGCCTCCCTGCAACTAAACTTCTTGAAAGAAGAGCCTTCACTTGCTGTGTCTACTGCTTCATTTCCTATTTACCCCTTAATTTCACTTCCAGCTGTCTAAGAGAAGAAATTATTTCCATAAAAATGATCAGTGGATACTGTTATATCAGGCTTTTCTCAAGGATCCTATACCATACTTGCCTCCCCTTCATCACACTTTCTATCCCATGATAAAGGGATTTGTTGTTATCTTGCCCACTGCACCTTTTATTGCACATATACATTTTTTGGGGGTCACTTACTCTACAAATATCATTGTCTGTACATGTTAACATGTACAGGTTCTGAAGATCTACTGTAAACTGACACAAAGTTTGTGCTAAACAAGGCTTATAGCTTTATGGAAGAAGCAGGCATTGAAGGCGCAAATGCACAACCATAAAGTGTTAACTGCCGGATGGTTTTGAAGACTTAACATGGTGCTGTGAGAGTACTTAAGAAGAGAACTGGACCTTTCAAAAAGCTTGAAGAAGGTATTCCTAAGAAATGAATATGGGGGCTGAGGAGTAAAGCAAAGCAACAGTTCATCTAGCCAGAGGTGAATGTGGGACAGGAGGAAATGGGATGTGTAAAGCCCTGTGGTGGGAGGGAGTGTAGAAGTTTGAGAATATGAGAGGAAGCTGATGTGGCTGGAGTCTGTGGATATAAGGGAGGAGTGACAGTCTAGTGACTGTCAGGGGCCACAGGACTCAGTGATATTAGAAGTTAAGGATTTGGGTTTTTAATATTAAGAGTATGTGAGTGTCTTTAAAATGGAGGTTGTGTCTTCTTCATATCTTAACCCCTAGCCATTAGTTCAGGGCAGCAATCCTTGTAGAAGCTCATTAAATGTTTATTGAATGAAGGAAGAAACGAACATTTGAACTGGTCTGAAAGACTGAGTATGGTTGGCCAGGAAGAAGGGGTGAAGGACTCGAAGAAACATGGAAGTATGAAGAAAACACACCTTAATTTGGACAGGACAGGGGCTTCAGTGTAATTGAATGGGGAGTGGGCAGGGAAGGAAGAGGTTAGAGAGAGAGGGGACACAGAGGAGGGAGAACAGGGAGGCGAGCTGCTGAAAGCAATGTTCCATGAGTTCACAGGAAGGTGAGATCCCCCAGTGTCAGAATGGTCAGGAGTATCATCTCAAAATTGCAGCATTTTGGAGGTTGCATGAGGATCTATATTTTGTTTCAAAAGACAGATCTTAGACGGGCAGAGAGATATGGGAAAGCATTCTCAACAAGGGAAATGAAATGAATTATGGCTTGGAGGACAGAATATACTGGAATTCCTCCTTTTCTAGTAAAAGCTCTGTCGCTCTTTAACCTCTATATATGTTTCATCAATTTTTTTTTTCCTGGTCCATTTCCCATAATGAATTGTGTGAAAAAAAAAGATTACCAAAATTTGCCTAAATCTTAAAAAAAACATTCTAGAGAGAATATTTTACTCTTCCTAATTGCTTTTTTTTATTGTTGTTTGACTGAAAGTAACTTTCAAAAAATGGGGAAAGTGATCTTTTTTTATTCATAAATGTAGATTAGCTAATACATTCTGGGCCACATGGTATTTTGTTTATTAAGCTCACTGTCAGCCTCTTTTGTTGCCAGCTGAAGTATAGTAATATGATTTTGTTCCAAATTTTACAGTTTGCCAAAGGTCTGTTTCTCAGCTGCATTTTGGGAACAGCTGTCAGCCCCAAGCAATCTGACTGCCTTTCACGAAGGATAAATCACTTCCCTGTACACTGATTTGTTTAGGTACAATAGGAAGAGACATCCTTCCGCCTAGTATGTTAGCGGAGGAATTGGTAGGATAGCATGGTGGAGGAGAAGTGTGAAAGTTCTAGTGGGAGTTTCCTCAGTGCCTAATGATCAATTAATGATAATTGCATTTTGAGTGAATATAAGGCAGAAATTCTCTTTATTAGTGAGTCTGAAAGCAGAAGGAAAAAGCAATGGTTCTTTCTCTATTATGAACCATAATCGATTTACTGTTGGGTATCGGTTTGAAAATAAAAAGAAAAATTCTTCAGGATCAAACATTCATTTAAATTCACCCATACAAAGCTGTAAGGTTTAAACAGGTGTAAAAGGTATGAGGAGGGAGCTCAAGTTTCATTAAAGTATTCAATTAGTGAGACTCAGCAGTCCATGAAAATATTTGTCATGTTCCCAGCCCAGCTGAGACCTTATCTGCTCCAGTTTTCCTTGCACAGAATCAGAAACCTACATTTGCTGCTTCACATGCAGGGAAACAGGAGAAAGGCTGGAGAGGTTGGGGGCATCTCATCCTTAATATATATTTATTGCTTGAATTTTAGTTTTGGAAAAAATATCTTGAGGTGAGAGGTGAGGGAATTCAAGTCTTTCCCTTCCCTTGACGTTTGTTCATGATGGTGTTGTCCCTGAGCCTTGCCTCAGGTTGGCTATCATCAGCATCTCTCTGTGAGAGATCTGGCCATTCTGTCTGCCTAGCTCCTCCTCTTGAAGGTAGGAAAGGTAATCCTCAATCCCAGATTTTCCTTAAGAACCATAAGTGGCCTGTGATGGCATATTCAGATTTTGGCCCCCAATTTGTAAAAGTGTCTCCCTTCACTCTAAAGATAGATGGCCTTGCCACACACCCCATGCTCTCATCCTGTGTTATCCTGGCCTCAGTAGGGACCCATTTAGGGGTTGGCAGCTCCAGCCAAACTGACTCATATAGTCGGACAAAGCTGAAAACCTATTGGCATCATGCCTCAGCTGGATGTCAGAAGGCCAGGCACTTACTGCAGGGACACTCTTTCATTTTAATAAGTAATTTATTTAATGAGCCGACAATGGTGAAGCGTCAAATACAGAGACTTCAAGGATGAACAACACAATTAAAGGGAGCAGGAAGTCTATTGGGTTTGCGATATTCAGCATCCTCAGAAATGACGTTCCTTGAACTGATTTCCAAATCACTTGGCAACTGACTGGAAAAAGGATTTCTGCTGTTAGTCTTGAGAGAAGTAATGTCACCCACAATAAGGTTTGGATTTGCTAATATGAAAATGGCAAGTCCCAATTGTGGACAGCGTGGGGTAATTTGGTGGATGGTCATATTCTGTGAGAAGCTTTTTAACTGGCCCAATGGGACATCTTCTGTGTGCCAAGTCACCCATGTGGCAGCATCTGATGCTTGCGTTCAGTGTGGGAAAGAGAGAGGAAAGAGTCCTTCATTTTGGTCCTTCTATCAATTCAAGGTGTGTTCTTGGATGATTCATTTTAGACTCTCAGTTATTCGTCCTCTTATGTTAAAGGGAAGGGCATGAATTCAAAAAAAATTAAGTTTTCCTTTCCAGATTCTGCGATCTGATTTTCCCTTAAAATAATATTCCTTCCAGTGTTTAAGATGTATTTACTAATTCCTCAAACTTGGGTCTGGTTGGTTCTGAGTTCAGAGCTTATAATATGAAAGTGATCAGTGAGTTAGCCTACATGTAGAATATGAAGCTTTTTAGTAATTCTCTTGAGCTAACCTTAATTTAATAATTGCTGAGTACCTACTGTAAGTCAGGTACTATTTTAGGCACCAGATATATGGCAATGAACAAAACATCCTTGCTGCCATAAAACTAACTTTCTACTAGATTATTGACAAAGTTATCTTCAGGTACCCCTAACTCACTTTGAAATGAGTATTCAATCTAGGGTCTTGTATCAAAATTAATTTCTTTTTTGTCAAGTGAAAAAAAGTTGCACTGTGAACGTGCTATGTTTGGTTTGTTTATCTGGCATATTCTTCAGTCATTCCAATTAGTTTCTTCTTCCTATGTTAGAATTTAATTAAAACTCAGACTGCTTAATTCTCCTCTTCTCACTCTGGAGAATTCTGCAATATGCCCATAATCTTTTCTAGGCCCAAATGTGGGATGAAAGTCTGTACTGAGTCTGGGGTTCTGTGCTTCAACTTGTTCTGTGTTCCTCCTCTGCTGGCAAGGGTGCATATTTTGAGGTACTGATTTGCTCATGGTGCTGGCTGGCTTTGCTTCTGAAAGGAATAATGTTCATGGCTGGTCTCCGATTGATGTGTTTCAGCTGCTGTTTGGGAGCATGTAACACTTTATTTTCCATCTTACTTAGAATTCTAAGGCTCAATAACCAACATCTGTACTCCCTCTCTCTGGAATTTTTAAATTACCTTCTTAGATGATTATAACAGTAATGATGTTTATTATTAAATATGAAGAAAATAAAGTATAATAAAGAACATAAACTGTTATAAGACTCCTCTTTGTATATATGTCATAGATTATGCAGTTTGGTATTCTGTTTATTTTTTTGTCATCAGCAGTATATTATGAGAATATCTCCAATACTATTAAAAATCTTTGGAGGTTTAATTTTAATGGCAGTGTGATATTCAATCATATAGCTTTATTACAATTTCTTTAGCCAATGCCTTAATATTCAATATTGTTTCTAATTTATTATTCTTTAAAAGTACTCTAAGTAATAGCCTTATTATGTATTTCAAGTATCTACCTAGGTAGTTTCTTAGGAAAAACTTCAAGAAGTGAAATTATTGGACTAAATAAAGATTCCAGACATATATCACCTAATTTTTGTCTACAATGATCAGAAACTATACTCTTGCTAGAATTGTGTATTACATTTTAGAAAAATCTCTGTCAATTGGTTAGACAAAAAAAGTATTCACTATTTTATTTTCTAGTTTCTGGAATACTAGTGAGATTGAATATGTGTTTCACATATTTATTGGGCATTTATTTGTTTTTTATTCTATATATCATCTCTGCTTCTTTATCTGTTTTTCAACCGATGTAGGGTATACTGAATAATGCATCCCAAGGATGTTTATAACCTAATTTCCGAAACATGTGAATATGTTACCCTACATGGCAAAGGGGTTTTGCGTATATATTTAAGTTAAGGACTGTGAGATGGGGAGATTATTTGGGATTATACAGGTGAGGTCATTACAGGAGGAAGACTGAAGGGTGGAAAGGTGAAACCAAATGTGATGTTGGAAGCAGAGGTCAGAGAAGAGAGAGACCTGAAGATATTACACTGCAGGCATTGAAGATGAAGGAAGGGGCCAGGAGGTAAGGAATGTAGGTGGCCTCTAGAAGCTGGAAGAAGCAGGGAAAGGAATTATCTTCTAGGGCCTCTTGAAAGAACCAGTACTTAGAGCATCTTGACTTTGACCCAGTGAAACTGATTTCGGACTTCTGACTTCTAGATATGTAAGGAAATAAATTTGGATTGTTTTAAGCCACTAAATTTGTGGTAATATGTTATGGAAGCAGGCATGAATATATAATGTGTTCTTATTTTTCTTATTGATATGTAAATTTTCTTCCATACAGTAAAGTTATTACTGTGTATGTTACAAACATTTTTCACAGGTTGCAATTCGCTTTTAAATATTTTTACAGTGTTTTCTGATAAAGAGTTTTGTTTTTAACTTTTAAAATATTATTGATGTTACATTAAATAAATCTTATTTCAGTGGTATACAAATTTAAAAAATTATGCAGTCACATCCATGTATCTTTTGCCTGGTGATATATTCTATTGCTTTTAAATCAGTTTTATATTCACCAACATTACTTCCAGCATTTTTATGGTATGTGATTTTTCATTTATCATTTTTCATTAAGTTTTTATATATTTTTAGTCCTATTTTAGGGCTATCTTGTCTGCCCCATTAATCTGTCAAGTCCTGTGCTTTTACCACACCATCTAAATTATTATAGTGTCATAAAAGTTTTTATATCTCGTAAACCAGGTCCTCATTAATTACTCTTTTAGTTAACACTTTTAAAACTGGTCTCAACATTTTATTTTTCCAGATGAATCTTAGAATTATTTGGACAAGTTAAAAAATTTAATGGGTATTTACATTTGAAATTTGCAATAAATCTGTAAATTATTTTGGAAAGAAAGACCTCATTTTAATATCAGCTCTTATCAAAGAAGAAGATAGTATGTTTTCCCATTTATAAAACTTAAGAAATTTTTAATGAAGTTTTATAGATTTATGGATGTAATCTCAGATGTTATTAAATAAGATTAGTTTTAGGCATTTTATATGTCTTGTTACTATGGGAATTGGAATGTTTTTCCATGGTATTTACTAACTGATTTGAGGTGATGTACTGGAAAGCGCTCTGTTTTGTATAGGTATTAAATATATTCTGCTTTTCTAAACTTTACTAATTGTGAGTTTTTCAGTTGATTCTTTTTATTTTTTTAGGTGTATAATTATATCATATGTAAATACTGGTTATTTTATCTCCTAAATCCTAAAAGTTTACTTTTTTCTATTTTTAATTTTTAAAGTATTGACCAGACCTTCCAGGACTATGTGATATGTTAACAGTAACAAGATGTGTCTTCATCTTATTTATACTCTAAACAATAACATCTCAAGTAGTTCACATTCAGTATGGCTTTGACTGTTAGTTTAAAAACAGCCTTTTCTTGTTAAAGAAGCATTCTTTTCCTAGGCTAAAGCATGGATTGAAAATATTTGTTATCACATTTCTAACTGAATCACTTTATGAATAGTAAACTCAATTTGTGTTTCTAGGACACACTGTTGCTTTGCTTATTGGAAATTTTTTTGCAATATACTGTAGAATTTAGTTGGCTAAATTATTTATTTATTAGGATTATTAAGTCTATATTTACAAATGAGAGAGACTGTAGTTTTAATATTTTCCTCTATCAGAATTTGGTATTGGGTAGCATATAGTTTCCTAAAACATTTTTGGTGCTTTAGGTGTTTTTTTTTTTTTTCTGTTTCCTGAAGCATGTATTGCATGGAAATTTGAAAGAACTTATCCATAAATCTAACTGCTTTGGATCATATTGAAGGTGAAGTCACTCAGTCGTGTCCGACTCTTTGCAACCCCGTGGACTATAACCTATTAGGCTTCTCCGTCCATGGGATTCTCCAGGCAAGAATGCTGGAGTGGATTGCCATTTCTTTCTCCAGGGGATCTTCCCAACCCAGGGATCGAACCCGGGTCTCCCACATTGAGGGCAGACGCTTTAACCTCTGAGCCACCAGGGAAGATCGTATTAGAGACCATTTAAAAAGAGTTATTCAATTTCTTTTACAATTTCTTCTAATTAGTTTCTCCTTCCTTAAGTCAATTTCAGTAATTTATATTTTTTTCACAAAATTGTCCTTTCATTGAAATCTCAGTGATTTAGGCTTCCAAAGAATTATTTGGGTGACTGTATTTTCAGTTTTTCCAAAATGGTAGATATTTACTACCTTTCCAAATACATAGAAGAGAAGTTAATTCATTATATGCAATGGATGCCTTAGGGCTTAATTCTCTCCTGGAACTGGTTGAAAAGGCCAGTTATACATGATACGTTAAAATAAAATACTTTAAAGTTAAAATTTCCTAATCTGTTTTTATATTCTTTCCCATTGTATATTTACTTACACAGGGATTAATATTTCTTTGTTAGATTTATATTTTTTCCCCAAAGAATCAGTGCTTGAATTTCATTTAGAATTTTAATATGATTCTTTTTAGTAGTTTGGTTATATTTGGGTTTATTTTTATTTTTTCCTACCTTCAGATTCTAGCAGGTTTCTTTTTTTCTGAACAATTTCTAATGGTTTGATTTGAGTAGCTAACAGGAACACTCTGAGCAGAACTAAATGCCTCAGGTGAAGGAAGGGGAGGGAGAGTGTGGAGGTGAGGAGAGAATCAGTTTGGAAGGCTGATATAGACAAAATCAAGGAGGGCTCTGAATGTACAATCAGAGATTTTATACTGAGTGGCAGAATTGGCCGACACCCTCTTCCAACAACAAAGGACATCACCAGATGGTCAACACCGAAATCAGATTGATTATATCCTTTGCAGCCAAAGATGGAGAAGCTCTATACAGTCAGCAAAAACAAGACCGGGAGCTGACTGTGGCTCAGATCATGAACTCTATATTACCAAATTCAGACTTAAATTGAAGGAAGAGGGGAAACCACTAGACCATTCAGGTATGACCTAAATC
>SJYX01003771.1:275764-285933 GCA_006410675.1 Oreotragus oreotragus
GCAGGCAGGTTCCTTACCACTAGTGCCGCCTGGGAAGCCCCCAGCAGCCCAAACGATGCCATCAAACAGATCTTTGTCCGGGCTCTTTTCCAAGCGTTGGCTTTGTTCTCAGACTCCATATGATGGCAAATGGCTTTAAGCATTCCAGACCTCACACCATTCAGGTTTTTTTTTTTTTTTTTTTTTTTTTATTTTTTTTTTTTTTTTTAGGAGAGAAGGATAGAAAGCCCTGAAAGTAACAATTAGAAAATTATTTTTGTTTCTGATTAGGGAAAAGAAGATAAAAATGTATATTTCAAGGCATGATTTAAAAGACCTTTCTCTTGCTTATGCTGAGGAGGACAGAGGGAAGAATGGAGGAGCTAGAGGATTGAAGTTAGAAACAAGGAAAGGATGCTTGGAAATGGGGTCATCCTGCAGGAGACCAGTGCAAAGATCAGAGTGCCTGGATGAAAACAGAGAAGGGCTGGCAAGGAAGAAAGAGATAGGGTGTAGAGAAAGTCTGCAGGAGCCCCCTGAACTGGTCTGACAGTGTTCTTTTCTGCAGAGGTGCCTCTGAAGTCCCAAGGCCTTGTCCTTATCACTACCCCTCTGTAGAGTTAAAGACCCACTGTTTTGAAGCCAGCATCTCTCTCTAGTTGCCAAAGAAACATTTTTTTTCTTGCAGTAGAAATGTTTCTCTTAAACACGGCATTATTTTCTTTCTCTGAAAACCTTTCTAATTATGCTTATTTTTTATTTTATGTTTTAATATTTTACTCTCCAATCCAAAAAGTATGTGCAGAAAAGAATGATTTCCCAAGAAAACTATAATTTGAAAAGATACATGCACCTCAGTGTTCATAGCAGCATTATTTACCATAGCCAAGACATGGGAACAATCTAAATGTCCATCAATGAATGGGTAAGGAACATATGATACAGATATACAATGGAATATTGCTCAGCCATAAAAAGAATGAAATAATGCCATTTTGCAGCAACATGAATGGATCTAGAGACTGTCATAGAGTGAAGTAAGTCAGAAAGACAAATACCCTGTGATATCACTTATATTTGGAATCTAGCATATGACACAAATGAACCTATGTGTGAATCAGAAACAAACTCACAGGTATAGAGAGCAGACTTGTAGGTGCCAAGGGGGAAGGAGGGTGGGAGGGAAGGATTGGGAATTTGGGACTAGTAAATGCAGACTCCTATATATAGGATAAATAAAAACCAAGGTCTTTTGTATACCACAAGGAGCTATATTCAATATCTTGTGATAAACCATAACGGAAAAGAAATGAAGAAGCATACATGTATGTATAACTGAGTCACTTTGCCATACAGCAGTAATTAACACAGCGTTGTAAATCAACTATTCATCAGTAAAATTAAAATAGAATGATTTCACTGATCTCTGTAAATATTCAGAAGAATCTCCATGCTCTGCTGGGAAGACGATCTGGGTAGGACTCTGTCAGATATCTGGGGCATATGTGCACTTCTTCTGGTTCTGTGATATCCCCAAGTGCATCAAGGATCTGAGATTTGGTGCCCAGTGGAGTTTCAATAGGGTCATGAATCAGTAGGGAAAGGCGTTTTCTACTATCTGTGGAAATCTGCAGACAACTTTCTTGCTTCGCTTTAGTCGTCCATTATCCTCACTATGAAGAGTTTGGCTTGCTTTAGATGAATAGGATATTTTGGAAAAATTAACCAGCTGGAGAGGAAGGACAGTGGAATGGTTATGGGCTTGGACTCTGGAGCCAGAATGACTGGATTTACATCCCAGAGCCACCACCAACCAGCCAAGGGCTGGGTCTTTCTTTGCCTCATTTCCTTATCCATTAAGTAGAAATGATAGTAATGTGATGGTCTCTATCTCATAAAGTGATATGTGATGATATACTAAAACAATAATAGTAATAATGCCTATAGGTTGTTTTACTGTTTAAACGAGGTGGTATATGCAAAGGATTTAGAATAAGATGCTGTCTCTTATACACATCTAGATGTGTATAAGAGACAGCTACATCATGAGAAATGCTGAACTGGATGAAGCATAGGCTGGAATCAAGATTGCTGGGAGAAATATCAATAACCTCAGATATACAGATGACACCTCCCTTATGGCAGAAAGCGAAGAACTAAAGAGCCTCTTGATGAAAGTGAAAGAGGAAATTGAAAAAGTTAGCTTTAAACTCAACATTCAGAAAACTGAGATCATGGCATCTGGTCCCATCACTTTATGTTAAATAGATGGGGAAACAATGGAAAGAGTGGCAGACTTTATTTTTGGGGGGCTTCAAAATCACTGCAGGTGGTGACTTCATGAAATTAAAAGACGTTTATTCCTTGGAAGAAAAGTTATGACCATCCTAGACAGCATATTAAAAAGCAGAGACATTACTTTGCCAACAAAGATCCATCTAGTCAAAGCTATGGTTTTTCCAGTGGTCATATATGGATGTGAGAGTTGGACTATAAAGAAAACTGAGCACTGAAGAACTGATGCTTTTGACCTGTGATGTTGGAGAAGACTCTTGAGAGTCCCTTGTATAGCAAGGAGATCCAACCTGTCCATCCTAAATGAAATCAGTCCTGAATATTCATTGGAAGGACTGATGCTGAAGCTGAAACTCTAATACTTTGGCTACCTGATGCGAAGAACTGACTCGTTTGAAAAGACCCTGATGGTGGCAAGGATCAAAGGCAGGAGGAGAAGGGCACGACTGAGGATGAGATGGTTGGATGACATCACTGATGCAATGAACGTGAGTTTGATTAGGTTCCGAGAGTTGGTGATGGACAGGGAAGCCTGGTGTGCTTCCCATCCATGGGGTCGCAAAGAGTCCCCAGCTGATACAACTGAGCGACTAACTGAACTGAGACTATGTAAGAAGAGTGTGACATTTTCTAGTATTTAGTTGCAAATCAAACTAATTTTGTAGTACCTTTCAAAGAAAGAAGATATTGTTAAGATCTGCAATAAACAGAAAAAACTTTCTGAAAAGGCAGAATTTGAGCTGAATTTGAAAGAAACAGTGAAGAGTTTAGCAATAAAATCTCATTTGCTGAGAGGAAGTGTGGGGAGAGGCTAATGGAGGTGAGTGAGGAGAGTGGATGAGTAGAGAAGGCATTGATAATAGCCAGAGCATCCTAGGTTTGTGGAGAACCCTTAGAAGCCAACAGAGTTGGTGTCTTAGTGCAGTAAATGGTAGGGAGTTATTGAAGATTCTTGAATGTCAAGTGACCCAATGAAAGTTTCCTTTTTACCTGATTGTTGTTTCTGTTGTTTAGTCAATAAGTTGTGACCAACTCTTTTTGCGACCCCATGGACCATAGCCTGCCAGGCTCCTCTGTCCATGGGATTCTCCAGGCAAGAATACTGGAGTAGGTTGCCATTTCCTTCTCCAGGGGATCTTCCTGACCCAGGGATCAAACCCACATCTCTTGCATTTCTTGCGTTGACAGGCAGAGATTTTACCACTGAGCCACCAGGAAAGTCTTTCTATCCAGTTAGGATGGCAATATTATTTAGGCTGGATTGGAAGGGAGAGACCTGACTTTGGCAATCAGGGAGGAAGTTATAGTAGTTCATGTACACAAAGTTAAGAGTGTGAATTTAGTGTCTGCTGGAATACAAATGAAAGCTTGATTTTGAGAGGTGACAGATGGACAATAACAGAGAAAGACAAGAAAAGATTAATGACATCTCTCATTTTGGTTCCTAATTATTTGAAAGTGGATGGTTGTAAAGGGATTATATTTGAAAAGCAATGTAGTGTATTGCATTTTGGACTTCTTGAGTTTGAGATTATGGCTGGACATCCACATATGGAGGGTGGCTGCAGTTGGAAATATGAAACTAGAGTACTAGGGGGTTAGTGGTTTGAGCAAACCATGGACTTGAGTGAATCCATCAAGAAAATTAAATGCAAACAAAGAAGAGCCAGATACAGAGTCCTGTGGAGCTGCAACAAAGTTTTGGATATTGCTGTAAAATAAATTCAAGGTGTGTAAGCTACAAAGTGAGTGGAAAGTCTTATATGGGAATTGAAGCCAGTAGGTATAAAAATAAAATGTTAAATTGGTTGGCATTAAAAGGAGAAACTTGTGCTACTTGAAAGAAGGGGAAAAAAGTCACATGAACAATAACATTAATGATAAATATAATAATCCTAGGAAAGATTTTATATAATGTAGCCATCAGATTATACTTGAGGGCATGCAGGAAAATGTAGAAAAAGTTATATAGTGAAAGAGGTTTAAGTACAGGAGAAAATTTTAGTCTTTCTCTGAAATATATTAGTTACACTGGCATAAATACATTAATCAAATTGTACAAAATATAGTTACCATAGAAGTTCAGATAAACTTAACTGAATATGGTCTAGTCTCAGAACAGTATGTTCAAGTCAGTGATAAAAATAAAATGTTCTTCAATATTAGTTAGCATTTAACATCCAAGAGCAAAGGAGCTGACAGTTGACAAATATGAACTAACTTCATGCTAAGAAGTTTCAGGAGAGTTGAAATCCAGGGTTAATCTTTAAAGACTAGCTGGATGGTTTTATCAATATGGCTGACTGTCTGGACCTTCAATAAATGGCCTGTGTGTCTTTGAAGTTTATAAATCAAAGTGACTTTAATATGAGCTTCTTTGGAATAATTGGAAAACATACTTTTTAAATTTTTTTATTTTTCTTTTCTCTTGGGTTGTTACTGAGCATTTTCATACTTCTCTCAGAGTAGTAAAATTTAATCTAAAGTTCAAGGTAGATGTTTACATTTTATTAAAATCTTTAAGTTTAAGATAATATTTCTTGGAATAGTAATTTACATATGACTGAAAACTTTATAGGGGACGAATCAGTTACATAATTTTTTTTTTTTTTTAGGAGAGAAGGATAGAAAGCCCTGAAAGTAACAATTAGAAAATTATTTTTGTTTCTGATTAGGGAAAAGAAGATAAAAATGTATATTTCAAGGCATGATTTAAAAGACCTTTCTCTTGCTTATGCTGAGGAGGACAGAGGGAAGAATGGAGGAGCTAGAGGATTGAAGTTAGAAACAAGGAAAGGATGCTTGGAAATGGGGTCATCCTGCAGGAGACCAGTGCAAAGATCAGAGTGCCTGGATGAAAACAGAGAAGGGCTGGCAAGGAAGAAAGAGATAGGGTGTAGAGAAAGTCTGCAGGAGCCCCCTGAACTGGTCTGACAGTGTTCTTTTCTGCAGAGCTGCCTCTGAAGTCCCAAGGCCTTGTCCTTATCACTAACCCTCTGTAGAGTTAAAGACCCACTGTTTTGAAGCCAGTATCTCTCTCTAGTTGCCAAAGAAACACTTTTTTTCTTGCAGTAGAAATGTTTCTCTTAAACACGGCATTATTTTCTTTCTCTGAAAACCTTTCTAATTATGCTTATTTTTTATTTTATGTTTTAATATTTTACTCTCCAATCCAAAAAGTATGTGCAGAAAAGAATGATTTCCCAAGAAAACTATAATTTGAAAAGATACATGCACCTCAGTGTTCATAGCAGCATTATTTACCATAGCCAAGACATGGGAACAATCTAAATGTCCATCAATGAATGGGTAAGGAACATATGATACAGATATACAATGGAATATTGCTCAGCCATAAAAAGAATGAAATAATGCCATTTTGCAGCAACATGAATTGATCTAGAGACTGCCATAGAGTGAAGTAAGTCAGAAAGACAAATACCCTGTGATATCACTTATATTTGGAATCTAGCATATGACACAAATGAACCTATGTGTGAATCAGAAACAAACTCACAGGTATAGAGAGCAGACTTGTAGGTGCCAAGGGGGAAGGAGGGTGGGAGGGAAGGATTGGGAATTTGGGACTAGTAAATGCAGACTCCTATATATAGGATAAATAAAAACCAAGGTCTTTTGTATACCACAAGGAGCTATATTCAATATCTTGTGATAAACCATAACGGAAAAGAAATGAAGAAGCATACATGTATGTATAACTGAGTCACTTTGCCATACAGCAGTAATTAACACAGCGTTGTAAATCAACTATTCATCAGTAAAATTAAAATAGAATGATTTCACTGATCTCTGTAAATATTCAGAAGAATCTCCATGCTCTGCTGGGAAGACGATCTGGGTAAGACTCTGTCAGATATCTGGGGCATATGTGCACTTCTTCTGGTTCTGTGATATCCCCAAGTGCATCAAGGATCTGAGATTTGGTGCCCAGTGGAGTTTCAATAGGGTCATGAATCAGTAGGGAAAGGCGTTTTCTACTATCTGTGGAAATCTGCAGACAACTTTCTTGCTTCGCTTTAGTCGTCCATTATCCTCACTATGAAGAGTTTGGCTTGCTTTAGATGAATAGGATATTTTGGAAAAATTAACCAGCTGGAGAGGAAGGACAGTGGAATGGTTATGGGCTTGGACTCTGGAGCCAGAATGACTGGATTTACATCCCAGAGCCACCACCAACCAGCCAAGGGCTGGGTCTTTCTTTGCCTCATTTCCTTATCCATTAAGTAGAAATGATAGTAATGTGATGGTCTCTATCTCATAAAGTGATATGTGATGATATACTAAAACAATAATAGTAATAATGCCTATAGGTTGTTTTACTGTTTAAACGAGGTGGTATATGCAAAGGATTTAGAATAGGATGTACCCGGCACATATGAAGTACTTTGTGACTTAGTTGTTGTTGTTATTAACTAAAAGAAAATATTGGAAGTATAGTTGATTTACAATGTTGTGTTAGTTTCTGCTGTATAGCCAAGTGAATCAGTTATACATATACATATATCCAGTCTTTTTTAGATTATTTTCCCATATAGGTCACTGCAGAGTATTGAGAAGAGTTCCCTGTGCTATTCAATAGGTCCTTATTAGTCATCTGTTATACAGCAGTAGGTATATGTCATTCACAGTCTTTCAATTTATGTTGTTATTATATTATTAAACAATGAATTCAGTGTCAGAGACATCCTGTGTATAACGTGTAGGTTATGGTTTGAGGTCAAAGTTGTCTTATAAAGTATCTTCTCCCTAATATTTCATTTGTTTTTATAGAAGCAAAATCATGCTTTTCCCATGGAAAAATGACAATAATGTTGTTTACCTACGATCTGGATATTATGTCCCCTATTTTTGTTCTAGTGCCCAAATAAAATGAAAATCTTTGACTAACTGTTTCACTACAGTTCAGTTGGCTTAGTTCAGTGTGTTGTTGTTGGCTGCAAGTTTTTTTTTAATGATATTGTGATGAGTCACTTGCTAATTTTTTTTTTTTTTTTTGAAGAAGAATGTCCATATTAGAATGAGAGCACAAAACTTGTTGGCTGATAAGGAACTCAGAATTATAAAAAGCATCAACGATAGGAAAACCTGAAAGGAATTGTTTATAATCTGAGTGGGTAACCTATCTTTTCTCCAGGAGATCTTCCCAATCCAGGAATCGAGATCCAGAAAATGAACCAGGGTCTTCTGCATTGCAGACAAATTCTTTACCAGCTGAGCTACCCAGGCAGCCCAAGCAAATTCCAAGGATTGCCAATTTGCCTGGAAAGGACCTTGAAGTTCGAATTTCTTTTTCATTTCTCATAGTATATTTCTAGAGGTAGAAATTCATAGATGCATTGTTCATTTATTTAATTTACTATAAAACTTGTACTGAGTGTCTCCTTCAGGTAAGGCAAACCACTGCATTAGGTGCTAGAAGTGCAAGATAAATGAGACATAAATCTAGTCCTTTAGCCATTTTGTGTTAGGGATAAGAAGACATATGGATAACCATAATATATAACATAATTTCCTAAATGGCCTATCAAAAAGATAAGAGAAACGCCATAAAGATTTAAGTAGCAAAGTTAACTTGCTGAGTTAGCAAAATTTTCATGAATTAAATGATATTTGAGCTAGATATTGAAGAACAGGTAAAATCTTGACAATAAGAGAATTTGGCATTGGGGAGTTTTGGCTAAGAGAATAGTATGAGTAAATATGGAGAGATGGGAACGAGTGCAAGATATTTTCAGAGAGAAAAGAGTTTGGTGAACAAGGTGTAGGGTGTGGATCTTCCTGACCCAGGAATAGAACCAGTGTCTCCAGCATTCCCTGAGCTATCAGGGAAGCACAGGGTGCAAACTTTCCACAATAAACACATATTATATGCCTTGGGCCTGCTATAAGCCCTGGAGATATAGAACTGAACAAGCAGACTAGGTGTCCAAATTCATTAGAGCATGTGTATTGGTGGGTGGAGATACATAAATAAAGAAATAAAATAATCTAGTAGTGAAAGATGCTGTAAAACAAAAGTAAATGACAAGTGACAGGGCTTGGAGAAGTTACTTTAGAGTGGGTGTGACACAGAAGACTTCTTTGAGGAGGTGAAATTTGATATGAGACCAAATAATGAGAAGGATCCAGGTTTTTGAAGGCCCAGGGAAGGGAACTGCCAAGGCTAGTGATAAAACAAGCTTGTTTCCTGAACAAAAATGCCAGTGTGGCTGGAGAGTCATGACCACTGGGGACAATGATATGAGATGCGGTCAGAGAGAGAGAAAATCTCATAGCGGCTTAAAGATTATGGAAGCTAGCTTTAGTTTTATTCCAAATGCAATGGGACACCGAGGAGATCAATTGGACTTCAAGGAGATCAAACCAGTCAATTCTAAAGGAAGTTACTGATGAATATTCATTGGAAAGACTGATACTGAAGCTGAAACTCCAATACTTTGGCCACCTGATGGGAAGAACTGACTCATTGGGAAAGACCCTGATGCTGGGAAAGATTGAAGGCAGGAGGAGAAGGGGACGACAGAGGATGAGATGGTTGAATGGCATCACTGACTCGATGGACATGAGTTTGAGCAAGCTCTGGGAGTTGATGGATAGGGAAGCCTGGTGTGCTGCAGTCCATGGGGTTGCAGAGTCAGACATAACTGAGTGACTGAACTGAACTGAATGGGACACCACTGGATAATTTTATGCCGAGGAATGATGTTGGCTGAATTATATTTTAGAAACAACTAAGGCGGCTATGTAAAGAGTGGAGTATGGAGGGACAAGAAAGAAATTAGGGAGATCTCTTGGAGTTTATTGCAGTTAACAGGCAGCAGATGATGCTGCCTAAAACTAGAGTAGTAGCACAGAGATGAGAGCTCATTCTGGAAAGACAGGGAGTCATAGTGTGAAAGCCTTCAACATTCCCCCAGTCTGAAGATTTGAAGTTGATTCAGGAGGCAGAAAGGAGAATAAAATTATGTACAGATTTAAATTTTTTTGAATGTCTACACTTTGGTTTATTTTTCCTGTTGAAGATGCATTAAAAAAAAACAGCAATTGATTACTACATCATATAATAACTACTTCTGTGGTACTTTAGTGAATTGACAAGTCTTTAAAAAGTTGTCCACTTTATAACTGTCATAGAATCAGATTTCATTTTCTCTTGGGAACATGTTCAGGAAGACAGAATAGAGACACAGCTTTGTTTTCATTTTTGTTTTTAATCTTGATGAATTCATATTATACTATGAAAAGTGATTGATAGTAACAGAGTTTTGCTGATCTCACAGATGTGCTAGTCTGAGGAATCTGCAAGTTCTAAGGCAGCAACTCAGATGTTTAAAAGACTGGACAGGAAATGTAACTGACCTAAGTAGGGAGCTGTGTGGAATGGGAGAAACTAAAAAGCTTGCTTCATCTTAAATGGATCAATGTTGTTTCATTTGCTATTATTTTCTCCCATTCAGAAGGCTGTCTTTTTCACCTTGCTTATAGTTTCCTTTGTTGTGCAGAAGCTTTTAAGTTTAACTAGATCCCATTTGTTTATTTTTGCTTTTATTTCCAGTATTCTGGGAGGTGGATCATAGAGGATCCTGCTGTGATTTTTGTCGGAGAGTGTTTTGCCTATGTTCTCCTCTAGGAGTTTTATAGTTTCTGGTCTTAGGCTTAGATCTTTAATCCATGTTGAGTTTATCTTTGTGGGTGGTGTTAGAAAGTGATCTAGTTTCATTCTTTTACAAGTGGTTGACCAGTTTTCCCAGCACCACTTATTAAAGAGATTGTCTTTACTCCATTGTATATTCTTGCCTCCTTTGTCAAAGATAAGGTGCCCATATGAGTGTGGATTTATCTCTGGGCTTTCTATTTTGTTCCATTGATCTATA
>SJYX01003771.1:290831-350960 GCA_006410675.1 Oreotragus oreotragus
AATGCAGGAAAGGGAAAAGTGAAAGTGAAGTCGTTCCCAACTCTTAGCGACCCCATGGACTGCAGTCTACCGGGCTCCTCTGCCCATTGGATTTTCCAGGCAAGAGTATTGGGGTGGGGTGCCATTGCCTTCCCTGGATTCATGTCAATGTATGCCAAAACCAATACAGTACTGTAAAGTAAAATAAAGTAAAAATAAAAATTAAAAAAAGAGAAACTAAAAAAAAAATAAAATAAAACGGATCAATGGTTCCTCAGTTGTGGCAATGTGGTTATTATCATTTTTAAGGGAAGAATCTGGAAAGTCCCTGATTTTTCAAAGATGACAACTAATTAAAAGAAATTAATGCATTGTGCAGGCAAAAGTAAAATGTGTTTGTGGATTTGTTTTGGCCTAGGTCATGACTTTGCAAGCTCTGAAATGAAGTCTTTTCTACCTACCCATAGAAAGGCTCTACTGCTTCTATGAGGGAGCAAGAAACAAAGCTCAGTGCCTTGAAAACTTGGGCCCAGTGGGAAAGGAACAGAGGCAGAAAGGCCTGTGAGAGCTGTGGGAGAGGCTGAGCAGGAGGAGGAGGCAGAATGGGAGAAGAACACACAGTGAGGTGGATGGTGCGGTCTGATACAGACAGGAAGGAAGAAGCAAAGAAGCATTCGGAATGTGACCGTCTGGGCCCCATGAGTGTTTGTGGTCACCTGACAACAGAAGTGTTTCTTCCTGGTAACAGACTGTGCCTTCATGTCCTTCCAGACCCTGCAGGTCCATTTAGGGGGTTATATAATCTTTAAGTGATTTTGGTCCTTAGAATCTGTGGCTTCATTTTGGAAAAATTAGTTTCCTAGTTAAAATCTCTTCTTTGGTTAAACCAGAATTTACAATTGGCCTTCTTACCCTTGTGGTTGAGTCACTCCAATTCTTAGTGATTTTTCCCATCAACTGAGTATACAACCATGATTATAGATAATATTTAGAAATCAGTTAGTCAGGTATTCTCTTGCAGCCTCTTAGCATTGTTGTAATATTTGGCAACAATGAGTTAATATTTCTTCCCATAGATTTATCTTCCTGAATACTGAGTAATCTCGAAGGTTGAAGATCCTAGCTTATTCTTTTAGTGTTCACCAGAGGGTTTAACATCATGCCTTAAATACCCTGTAGGTATGCTCCCCCTAAAAATGTGTCCTCTTTGCAAGATAACAGACTCCTGAGTTGAGGAGAAAAGAAAAGATAGCCAGCTATATTGTCTATGTGAGATTAAAAAAACTTTTATTCCCCCTCACCCCCGCACTGTATTGAGATTGATTTTTATAAAAATGTAATTGACAGCTATTTTGCTGTTGCTTCTCTTCTTCCTTTTCCTGATGGTTGGATAACATCACTGACTCAAGGGACATGAACCTGGGCAAACTCTGGGAGACAGTGAAGGATGCATGTGGTGGGGGTTGGGGAGGCCTGGCATGCTGCAGTCCATAGGGTCACAAAGAGTTGGACACAATTTAGCCATTGAACCACAACAAATTTTGTCATTGTATAGGCATAGCTTCTGTGTTATGGAGCCAAAGAATACCTCTGTCCAAAACAGAAGATGGTAACAGTTTATAAATATGAAATTTACCCAAATCATTTAATTAGCAAGCACTTAATAAGCATTCTTTCCAATCCCTAATCTTTAGAATTGTAACAGCTTTGTGACTCAGTGTCTACCATGGTTACAGCTTCATCATTTGGATCAGGGATCATCAGAGAAAGGCATAGCGAAGGAAATCTGTACTTGCAGAACTCATTGGAGAAAAGGTATTGTCTTTCTTTACTGCTCTATGGTGCTGTAGGAATTGCCTGCAGTCTGGTTAAAGAAACAATAAAAAACCCTAGTGATATTTGAAACTAAATATCTATATGATACTGAGAACAATGCCAGAAAAAATTCTTTAAAAATAAGAGGCAATACATCAGGTACTACTTTGTTGAAGGGTTTTGTATGTTTGTTTGTTTGTTCTAAATCACTTACTTCAGAATATCAAATATTCCTTGGGAGGGGAATGTAGAGAGAAAGCTTCTAGAAGGCCAGATGAGTAATGGTACAGAGTAGCAGAGGGTTGTGAACCTGTGGTTTGACCTGAATGGCAGGAGGAGAAGATTTGTGCCTGAGCATGTTGGGGACAGAAGGTGGAGTAATGTGGAATTCTTCTGCTTCTGTTAGATCCATACCATTTCTGTCCTTTACTGAGCACATTTTTGCATGAAATGTTCCTTTTGTATCTCTAATTTTCTTGAAGAGATTTCTAGTCTTTCTCATTCTATTGTTTTCCTCTATTTCTTTGCACTGAACACTAAAGAAAGCTTTCTTATCTCTCCTTGCTATTCTTTGGAACTCTGCATTCAAATAGGTATATCTTTCCTTTTTTCCTTTGCCTTTAGCTTGTCTTCTTTTCTCAACTACCTGTAAGGCCTCCTCAGACAGACATCTTTCTTTTTTTTATTTCTTTTTCTTGGGGATGGTCTTGATCCCTGTCTCCTATACAAAGTCATGGACCTCTGTGCATAGTTCTTCAGGCACTCTGTCTATCAGATCTAATCCCTTGAATCTATTTCTCACTTCCACTGTATAATCATAAGGGATTTGATTTAGTTCATACACGAATGTTCTAGTGGTTTTCCCTACTTTCTTCAATTTAAGTCTGAATTTGTCAATAAGGTGTTCATGATCCGAGCCACAGTCAGCTCCTGGTCTTGTTTTTGCTGACTGTATAGAGCTTCTCCATATTTGACTGCAAAGAATATAATCAATCTGATTTCAGTGTTGACCATCTGGTGATGTCTATGTGTAGAGTCTTCGCTTGTGTTGTTGGAAGAGGATGTTTGCTATGAGCAGTACGTTCTCTTGGAAAAATTCTATTAGCCATTGCCCTGCTTCATTCTGTACTCCGAAGCCAAATTTGCCTGTTACTCCACGTGTTTCTTGACTTCCTGCTTTTGCATTCCAGAAGATATTAAGCAGAAGATATTAAGAAGAGGTGGCAAGATTACACAGAGGAACTATACAAAAAGATCTTCATGATCCAGATAATCATGATGATGTGATCACTCAACTAGAGCCAGACATTATGGAATGTGAAGTCAAGTGGGCCTTAGGAAGCATCACTGTGAACGAAGCTAGTGGAGGTGATAGAATTCCAGTTGATCTATTTCAAACACGTCTTTCATATAAGATGATGCTGTGAAAGTGCTGCACTCAATATGCCAGCAAATTTGGAAAACTCAGCAGTGGCCACAGGGCTGGAAAAGGTCAGTTTTCATTTCAATCCTAAAGAAAGGCAATGCCAAAGAATGCTCAAACCACCACACAATTACACTCATTTCACATACTAGGAAAGTAATGCTCAAAATTCTGCCAGCCACGCTTCAAGAGTTTGTGAACCGTGAACTTCAAATGTTCAAGCTGGTTTTAGAAAAGGCAGAGGAACCAGAGATTAAATTGCCAACATCCACTGGATCATCAAAAAAGCAATAGAGTTCTAGAAAAACATCTATTCCTGCTTTATTGACTATGCCAAAGCCTTTGACTATGTGGATCACAACAAACTGTGGAAAAAAATCTGAAAAAGATAGGCACACAAGACCACCTGACCTGCCTTTTGAGAAATCTGCATGCGGGTCAGGAAGCAACAGTTAGAACTGGACATGGAACAACAGACTGGTTCCAAATAGGAAAAGGAGTACGTCAAGGCTGTATATTGTCACCCTGCTTATTTAACTTATATGCAGAGTACATCATGAGAAATGCTAGGCTGGATGAAGCACAAGCTGGAATCAAGATTGCTGGGAGAAATATCAATAACCTCAGATATGCAAATGACACCTCCTTTATGTCAGAAAGCAAAGAAGAACTAAAGAGCCTCTTGATGAAAGTGAAAGAAGAGCGTGAAAAAGTTAGCTTTAAACTCAACATTCAGAAAACTGAGATCATGGCGTCTGGTCCCACCACCTCATGGCAAATAGATGGGGAAACAGTGGAAACAGTGGCAGGCTTTATTTTTTGAGGGGGCTCCAAAATCACTGCAGGTGGTGACTGCAGCCATGAAATTAAAAGACACTTGCTCCTTTGAAGAAAAGCTATGACAAAACTAGACAACATATTAAAAAGCAGAGACATTACTTTGCCAACAAAGGTCTGTCTAGTCAAGGCTGTGGTTTTTCCAGTGGTCATGTGTGGGTGTGAGAATTGGACTATAAAGAAAGCTGAGTGCCGAAGAATTGATGCTTTTGAACTGTGATGTTGCAGAAGACTCTTGAGGGTCCCTTGGACTGCAAGGAAATCCAACTTGTTCATCCTAAAGGAAAGCAGTCCTGAATATTCATTGGCAGAAATGATACTGAAGCTGAAACTCCAATACTTTGGTCACCTGATGTGAAGAGCTGACTCATTTGAAAAGACTCTGAAGCTAGGAAAGATTGAAGGCATGAGGAGAAGGGGACGCAGAGGATGAGATGGTTGGATGGCATCACCAACTTAATGGATATGAGTTTGAGTAAACTACAGGAGTTGGTGATGGACAGGGAAGCCTGGCATGCTGCGGTTCATGGGGTCACAAAGAGTTGGACATGACTGAGCTACTGAACTGAACTGAACTGAACTGAATGTGGAAGTCACAAGTGGAATAGAACTATATCCTCTTCTCCAGAGTATATTAGTGTGTCTGCTTCCTGGATAGATGAAAACTTCTAAATAAAAGCATGTTTTATTCTTTTTTTCATATCAAGACCATAAGTGCTTAATATTCTAGCTACTTTTTGTAACCTCAATGAACTCCTTTATAAATGTTGAATCTGGTAAGTGTGGGACTCAGTTGTGTATGTGGTCCATGGTAAAGAATCTGGCTGTGATGCAAGAGATGTGGGTTCAATCCCTGGGTCAGGAGGATCCCCTGGAGAAGGAAATGGCAACCTACTCCAGTATTCTTGCCTGGGGAATCCTATAGAGAGAGGAGCCTGGTGGGTTACAGTCAATGGGGAAACCAGAGTCAGACACAACTGAGTGACTAACAAACGACAGCAGCTGTGTATGGTTTTGAGAAAGGTTGGGTCTGGTTCTGTACGTAATGAAGAGTCTTTGAAAATTTTGAGAAAGGAAGTCATACGATCAAAGCCATGCTTCCTGAAGATAACACAGTCAATGGTATGAAAGAGAACAGATGAGAGAGAGGAAAATCCAAGGCGAGGAGAACCATCAGAAGTTGTCAGAAAATCTAGGTGAGGGGTCCAGAGCCTGAACCAAAGGATAGAGGCTGTGAAAGAGAACAGAGAAATAAACTTAGATTCAGCACTATTTTACTATAGAGAATGCAGAAAATGGAAGCAAGGGTCTGGAGTTAGTTACCTGCCAAACACAGGTTACTTAAAAACTTTTAAAGTATGTGATTCAGTAGGGTGCCTCAGTTCTGTTTCTCTCCTGTTGATGAAATCTGGCATGAAATGTTAGCCTTCAGAAACAAAAGCTGGATTAAGCCAACAGCTTGATATTACCCCCAAATTATTGTAGCTGATGAAAACTTTTGAGAAGCCTTGAATGCAGGAGCCATTCATATAAAAGATGAGGGACTCCAAAGACAGGCTTAGGGGCTAATGAACACAATTACTCCTGCCAAGATTGTCGGGTAAGGGATGAACGTGTCCGCTATGCCTCAGAGATTTTGCTTAATGATTTGAAGGTGTCTTCAATATGACAGGTTTATGCAGCTAGATTCAGTTGTTTCTTCAGAGCGTTTGCCTTGTTGAAGACTGGTAATAATGAGGAATATGCTGTCTGGTTTGAAACATCCTATTTTTTTATTTGAAAAGTCTGTATGGAATCAATAAAGTATTCTTCACAATAAATTATTTTTTCTAGTAAAGAAATACTTTGGCTATAGTCTTCAGCATCATGCTTATATGAACTGAAAGAAAACATTCATAGCAAATGTATGCCATAAGCTTGTCAAATTGAGATTGGTTTCTGAAACAATCAATATAAAGAAACCTGTGGCTTTACCAAGGATTTCATGTTTGTTCATGAAATAACAAAATTTCAAGAAAGTACCTTCTGACAGCCTTTGAAGGTTGTGTAAAATATTCAGTACCCACAGGTGAGCTCCTAGTTAAAGGAATTGCCATACATGTCAACAGCCAAGACATCAAAACGATACCAATTACCTATGGAGTGTCAGAATCCAATGATGCCAAAAAAAGGAAGTATGCAATCTACTACTGACAAGGTGGTTTTGAAGAAAACGATGGATGTATGAGAAGCAATATGGAAGACTTCTAAAATGTATGCTTTAGCAAACTAGCAGACATTGTCTAGCAGACAGAGAACAGTATCTGAATCTTTGGTGTCTGCAACCTGAAATAAGGATGAGGCTACTCTTGGACTGAATATTGGGTAGACTGTGGAGGAGGAATTGGCATCAAACTGGTCAAAATCAATATTCATTAGTAAAAGATGTTTTATTATCAGATAAGCAACAAGAATTAATTCATTTCAAATGATGTTTATTGAACATTTGCTTTGTAAAATATTAAAACAATACAAAAATTTAAAAGGACAAATGTACTTTCCAAGAGTCACCAGTAGTAACTAAATCATTATTGATTAGAGCTGGGCCTAGCCTTTGGTAAAATTGTGATGGGGGAGCTTTTAATGTCCTTTGTTTCATGCTTTGCTCCTCTTCTTTTCTCCTCTTTCAGTTCCTTCCTTTTCTTCTCCTGCATCTGCTCCTGTCTGCTTTTCCAGATGTTTCTTGTTCTAGAGGAATGAAGAAAAAAGCTAATTTACCCTGTGGCAGTGGTTCTCAACCACAGCTCGTGTGAATTATCACAAGGGTAGGTGGGAGAAGGCTCCCAGAGATTCTGACTTCATTTTTCTTGGATGGGATCTGGGCATTTACAAGTTTGATTCAAAAATTTTAAGTTGCCATCTAAAATGTTTCAACATAAGTTTAACTAGCTTCAATAATGTACTTTTCTACCTACTAAAAATGTTGATATTTTAAAACAAATAAATAATTACATGAGTCCATCGTAGGGGATTTGATACCTGTCTACCATTATCCAATTAAGGAATATATGAATAAACCCTCATTTAGTCCTTGGACATTTCACATTATTTCTTTTCCTCCTTGAACTCCTACTTTCATTTGATTTATCTGACAGAATTTTAGATTTATTGATCATTTCATCACATTTCTCTGCAAGAAGAACATGTTTTCCAATCGGAATTTATCATTAAAAGGTTTTCCATAAAGCTCCAAGTTAATATTACTCTCCAAGCTGCATTATCATTAAAAGTACTATTAGCATGAACTTGACACATTTTGATAATTATTAAACTTAATAGGTGTAATTTTATTGGAAATGAAATTTTAATGAGATAATGGGGCTTTAAAAGTAAATTAGTTTACTGTTCTTTAATGTATAATTCCTAGTGGTAAAATAAAACAGGGTTCAGCATCAATAACACAACATTTTTCATTTGTAATAGGTGCATAAGCTGACAAACTTCGTTCACATAAATAGACTAGCTTTGTTAGGGGAAGCACACTGATTGAAACCACCCACCCTGGCCAGGCACCAAGTAACCATTTGCATGAGTTGTTTTATGACAGGAGATCCTGATAAGGAACACAGAACTAATAAACCACCACCAACCGGAAGAGTTTGGGAAAGGTCGAAAGGAGACACCGCATGTCCGTCCACTTCCCAGAATCCCTCTCGCTTGCATCCATCTTGGCTGAGCGATGTGAGCACCACCAGGAAAGACTCTGAATTAAAATGATTGGCCAAAGACCACCTGGAAACTAATCCCATCACCATAAAACCGGAGACTGCTAGCCACACGGCAGAGCTGTTCTCTTGGGTTCCCTTACCCTACAGCTCTCCACCTGGGTGCCTTTCCCAATAAAATCTCTTGCTTTGTCAGCACACGTCTCCTCAGAAGAGCCTGCTCTTGGGGCCCTGTAGGGGGGCTTCCCCCTTCCTACAACAACGTTGTTAGCATAATTTCACTCAATTTTTAAAAAAGTTTNTGGCTGAGTGATGCGTGCGCCACCAGGAAAGACTCTGAATTAGAATGATTGGCCAAAGACCACCAGGAAACTAATCCCATCACCATAAAACCTGAGACTGGGAGCCACGAAGCAGAGCAGTTCTCCTGGGTTCCCTTACCCTACTGCTCTCCACCCGGGTGTCCTTTCCCAATAAAATAACTTGCTTTGTCAGCATGTGTCTCCTCGAACAATTCTTTTCTGAGTGTTAGACAAGAGCCCACTCTTGGGGCCCTGTAGGGGGGCCTCCCCCTTTCTACAACAGAACCACTTCTAGTTTGCATTT
The DNA here is from genome assembly GCA_006410675.1 of Oreotragus oreotragus. NCBI lineage: Eukaryota > Metazoa > Chordata > Mammalia > Artiodactyla > Bovidae > Oreotragus > Oreotragus oreotragus. Next base: position 299,196 of record SJYX01003771.1, read on the forward strand.
TAAAATGCTATGATCCCAGTTGATCTGTATTTATCAAAAATAGTTATCCATTCTTTGAAATGATAGCCAAGATAATCTAGACTCTCATGGTATTTCCACTCTCCGCTTTCAGAAACACAGTGTAGAGACATGTTTCCAAAATGATGGCTCTACTTGTCATACCTTCTTCCCAGTTCAACTTGCTTCCATTTCATTCCCAAATAAAGGAGACTTCTCTGAGCCCACCGAGTACTGGAAGTGAAGATGAAGGACTGTGTTGCTGATACACAGTTTAATGGTCACTGCTCACTTCCTAGCACTTCTTTAGCTTAAATCTCCTTTCTTGATTCTGCCTCATCACTCAAAGGCTTTTAGGGTTTCCTTTGATTGGTAGGTTTGGGGGAATATTTTAAACTAAAATGTATCAATTCTTTAAAACTCATCTGGAGATAACTTTATGACTATTCTATACAGCCTAAAGTAAACCTCAGCAGTATGATACTCTTTCTCCTTTGCCAGAACCTCACCAAATTCAAAACATATGGATGACAACTACATTTAAAAGTTATGAAAGTCAAGGTGCTCTTCTCTCATTTTTGTCCACAAACTCAGTATATTAAGTTTGATTAATCACCTACTAGTGCAACACATTGGGTTAGCTACTGATCTCAAAGTATAGCCAGAAACTCATAAAGTTGCACTACCCCTATCATATTTGGAGACATGGCCTACAGTATCAAGAACTTGATCCTAAGGTAGAAATACTCCAGGTAGAAATGTCTGCTTTGTTGTTATTCTACTAATTCACTTTACATTGATCTTCTTGATCTCTGAGTATTTGCTAAGCACCTGCCTTATGCTGATTTTGAGCTCTTGAGTGTCTGCTTCACGCCAAGTATTGTGGTCAGTGTTCTCAGGGACAAAAGGATGTGAACACTCACTGTCACTAAACATCTTAGACTCCAAACATCACTGCGTAAACATCACAGTTAAAGGGGCCTTGCTTCCAGTGGGAAAATCTGGGAAAATATCCTTTCACTGCCATTTTCTTGAGCTTAACACATACCACAGGTGGGAGCTGTAATTTGCAAAAGAGAAGATCACCTGGACTGAGATTTCTCAAGCCCTACCACAACTCTGCAAAATGATGAGGCTTATAACCTAATGTTTTGCAGAGCAAATAAGAAATTGGTCCTTGGGAAGAATGCCTGCAAACTTGAGAACCTGGAAACCCAGGTTATCCATTCTATAGTAAGATAACGTAATGAGGACTTGTGAGGCTTTTAGAGTATTTACCCTCTGTATCCCTTATTCCCACCATTCATGCTGTCATTTTTCAAGAATCTGAAGTGAAAGAACAAAGGCAAACCTAGCATATGGGGAGAAATCTTGCCCAGTTACTCAAGCAAACCTTACCGGATAGAAATGATGCAGGACCCATGAGGTGGTATGCTAGGCACTGAATGCACTAAGTAGAAAAGATGGGACTGGATATTACCAGAGGTTTCCAGTAATTCCTAGGTATCTCCACAAAGCCTAAACAAGAGCTGGAAAAACCCAACAACTTCAACTCACACTTATTTTAAACTAAACATAGCTTAGTGTCCTAGGATAAGCCAAATACCAGTCCATTCTGAAGGAGATCAGTTTTGTTAGAAACAGAAAAACTCCCTGAGTAGTTTTTTCTGAAAGAATTTATCTATTCATCAAACCACTCACTTCCTCAACACCAACACCAAATGGATCTTCTATTAGATATCTCCCAAGTGCCAACCCAGGAAATGTACCACTGTAATATTTATATGCTTTTAATGAATTAATTTTAAAGTGGTTGGAGAACTATTACTAAAAGAGAAGTGAGAACTCAGAACTAGGTTAACATCTTTAATTTTTATTTTTGGCTACTGGGTCTTCATTGCTGCACGTGGGCTTTCTCTAGTTGTAGTGAGAGGGGACTACTCTTTGTTGCTATGCATTGCAGTGGCGTCTTTTGTTGTGGAGTATGGGCTTTAGGCATGCAGGCTCCAGAGCAAAGACTCAGTGGTTGTGATGTACAGGCTTAGTTGTCTGGAGGCATGTGGAATCTTTGAGGACCAGGGATCCCCTGCAGTGGCAGGCAGATTGTTTACCACTGAACCACCAGGGGGGCTTAACATCTTAACTGTACTTGATCTTGAGCAAGTGAATTGGTTTTTAGGAAAGAGAAGAAATGAAAATTAGAGATCTTAGAGAGTCTTTTCCCCTTTCCAGGTTATGTATATTTAATAGGATAGTCCTCTCATGAGTATATTTACATAATAAGATACTTAAGGAAAATGTGGTTAATTTGAAGACATTAATTCTTGGAGGTAATAAAGAAGTTGTGGGTTGGAATGTCTTTTCATCAGAATCTCTCAGATCCTCTGCCACTGCAACCACAAATTCTACCTATTTCTTTTTGACTTACTTGGTTAGTATTTTTAAAAAATTTCGTGCCTTCAAATGAAGTAGATTCACCACATCAAAGATGTAAACTATCAGCGCTATTTAATATAAATATAGTGAAAACTACATGTATTTTTAAATGATCTAGTGGCTGCATATAAAAGGAGAAAGTTGAAATTAATTATTTAATTCAGTATATCACAGTGCTATCATTTCATCATGCTACTGATATGAAAATTGTTAATGGTATATTTTACATTCTTAGTTTTATACTAAGTCTTTGAAACCCAATGTCTGTTTCATACTTATGGCACATTTCAATTAGCTGTATTCGCATGTCATGTGCTCAATATCTGCATGTTCCTTGTAGATACCATGTGGGCAGCATGGCTATAGGTAGTTGGAAAGAAATCTCTGTACATTCTCTAATACTATTTTGGGGATGTAAAGCCAGTTCTTCAAAATAGGAAGAAATGCAAACCCACCAGTTTGCATTTTGCTAAATGACACTCTTTACCCCACATCACACTCCCTATGAAATCTGGCACTTTACTGAAGTCCTAATTAACTACAATTTTTGCAGTGTGTATCACTTCTTGGCAAATGTGCATGGTATAGTACTTGTCACACTCTTGAATTACATTTGAAGTAAAATACTCAAGTCTATTTTTCATTAGAAAACTGATTTCCTCCAGTTTTTCTCTATTGTATTGTTTCCCTCTAAACTGTAAAAATCAATAATTTTAGATGCTTCTCAAGCAATAGGCTCAGTCTGAGTTGAGATCTAGACTCTTTTGCTCTTATTTTTCTTCCTCTCTCTTTCTTTTCTTTTCTTTTTTTTTTTTTCTATTTTCATTCATTACCTCTGCTATCCTCTATACTCTTTCTGCCATCAGAAGCTCAAATTTAATACAGGCCCCCACATGCCCAGTTCTACTGGACGAGTAATGATCTGTTTTCTGGGGCATGCCAGTGACCTTCGCATGAACCAGAATCATTTGAAGAGCTTGTTACAACCCAGAATTCTGAGTCCTAACTCTGGAGCTTGATTCAGTAGCTCTGGGATGAGGCCAAAAAATCTGTGTTTTTAACAAGAAAGATCCCAGGTGATGTTGCTGCTGCTGTTCTGAGGGTCACACTTTAAGAAGCATTGTGGGGTGTAGGCATGTGATTTATTTTGGTCAATAACTGTAAGGACTACTGGGAAAGTTTGTCCTTCCTGATGAGAAATCATCCAGGCAAAAAAAGCATTTTTTTTCCCTCTACCCACACCATCTCCTTGCTTCCTTCGTTGGATTCGGTCGTGTAAGGTCAAAGTTGTTGAAGCTGTTGCAGCCATCCTTTAACAATGAAAGGGAACCAAGAGAATTTTAGAGATGCCTTCTACATTCTGACGTTATGAAGCTTCTGAAAGAACTACTTCCATGATCTTGTGTGTAAAATAATCCTAAAAATCTTTATTTTGAGGCCACAATCTGTCTTGATTTCTGTCGTTTGCAGCCGAAGCATTCATCACAGATACAGTGATGACTTCTTTCAAACCAAAACCATGCCATCAGCTGCATACTAATGGAATGGTATGGCATGGAGTGGTAATATAGATTCAAAACGATGTCATCAAAGAATTGTGGTACTTTTTCTTTCTTTTTTTTTTTTTTTGGTAAACATGTCACTTGTTATGGTACCTCAGAGCTGGAGTTAGAGGAAGCTTTGTGGTCTGTTTCTATATGTAAGTTGGATTTCAACAAGCTGAAAGGCAGTAGTTAGAGTGTTGTTTCATGGCTCAAGTATGGGAGATAGCCTAATCAAATTAGCTAGGAAGACTAAAGAGAGTGTATGATGTCCAGGACTTTCTGGTGTGAAGGGAAGATGACTAATTCTGGGTAATTTCAGAGAAAAGAACTGGTACAAATGAGTCGAATTTATAAAAAGACATATTTTAGCTCTCTGTAAGGAGACAAATTTTCCAACACCTGGAGCATGTGTATAAAGAGACCTTTACTGTGAAGTGATGAGGTCTTTGTTACTTAACTGTTCTTTGAGAGGTTGAGAAACCGCTTGCAGTCCTGTGGTTTACCTTTCAGCAAAAGCATCACAACAAGCTGAAAATTTCCCATAACTTGCATTAGGTTTAATCATACAAAACTGCTGCTATTCAATCATTTTTGAATTTTAAAAAGTGTCAATTTCATATGATTCTATCTGCTGGAAATAGAGTGATGTCATGGGGTAGAATGTGAAGTCTATTTGAGGTCACTGATTGGAATGGCAACTTTAAGCTACTGACCTTCATCTTCACGTAGGCAGTTTGGTTTGTGTAAACCACTAAGTTGTATTCAGTTTCTGAAATCTACTAAGAACATTTGATAAAAAGAGTTACTGACCTAACCAAGAATGACTCTTGCTCTAAGTAGCCCAAAGGGTTTTTTGTTTTTTTATAGGACTATGGCAGAAAGTGAAGAGGAACTAAAAAGCCTCTTGATGAAAGTGAAAGTGGAGAGTGAAAAAAGTTGGCTTAAAGCTCAAATTCAGAAAACGAAGATTATGCCATCAGGTCCCATCACTTCATGGGAAATAGATGGGGAAACAGTGGAAACAGTGTCAGACTTTATTTTTTTGGGCTCCAAAATCGCTGCAGATGGTGATTGCAGCCATGAAATTAAAAGACACTTACTCCTTGGAAGAAAAGTTATGACCAACCTAGACAGCATATTAAAAAGCAGAGACATTACTTTGCCGACTAAGGTCCTGGTTTTTCCAGGGTCATGTATGGATATGAGAGTTGGACGTGAAGAAGGCTGAGCGCCGAAGAATTGATGCTTTTGAACTGTGGTGTTGGAGAAGACTCTTGAGAGTCCCTTGGACTGCAAAGAAATCCAACCAGTCCATTCTGAAGGAGATCAGCCCTGAGATTTCTTTGGAAGGAATGATGCTAAAGCTGAAACTCTGATACTTTGACTACCTCATGGGAAGAGTTGACTGATTGGAAAAGACTCTGATGTTGGGAGGGATTGGAGGCAGGAGGAGAAGGGGACGACAGAGGATGAGATGGCTGGATGGCATCACTGACTCGATGGACGTGAGTCTGAGTGAACTCCGGGAGTTGGTGGTGGACAGGGAGGCCTGGCGTGCTGTGATTTATGGGGTCACAAAGAGTCAGACACGACTGAGTGACTGAACTGAACTGAAGGAAGGTGGTACCAGCTTAGAAGTAGGGTTGTATCTCCAGAATATCCCAGACTTTCACAAGAAGTCACTTCATTTTGAATGTGTGTCACTTCATTGGGAAATTAACTTCATAAATTTGCATTCTGAGAAGTAGCAACTTTTTTATGAGCTCTGTATTTACTTTTTTAAGTATCTAAAAGATCTGAATTTAAGTATTTTGGAATATTATTGTTTTATTCATAATGTTTAACATTTTGTGCATTGTCATTATTGCATAACCTTCTTGATCTCTGACTTTATGGATTTTAAAGTGGAAATATTTTCAGGTTTTTAAACTGTTACCTTGATATTTTTAGTTGTCTTTAGTTGCCTTTTTAGGTTCTCCTGATACAGACACCACTCTGTTCCCTTTTCTTTCACCCTTGCTGGAGCTATGCCGACTCCCTCCTCAGATCTCAGAAGAGAAGTGTTTCATGACTTCTCCTGAACTAGCTTAGGCATACCTGTGATGATCTCTCAGAACAATATGTACTTCCCAGGTCATAGTACTTTCCTACAATCTGTTATATATTTTTAGTTTTAGAAATAGTCCAGTAACACTTTTTATGTGTTAGGTGTTATTCTAAGTAATACTAACTCATTTGATCTTCACAACAAAACTTTGAGGTAGAACTATTACTGTCTCCCAACTTATGGATGAGACAAATGAGGCACAGTGAGGTTAAGTAACTTGCCCAAGGTCATAGCTCATCAGTGATGGAGCAGGATTTGAACCAGATGACCTGGCTCCTGTGTCCATCCTCTTTACCACCATACTGTGCTGCTTCTCATTTTATAATGATTCTTTGTTTGATGGTAATATCATAACACCCCCCTCAATCTCGCAGCTCCTGTCTTGTTAACTGTTGCATGACCCCACAAATGGCAAGTTCTTCAGAAAGACAGTGACAATGCTTCTTTGTTTTCTATTGAATTCTAGTACCTTCTAAAACAAACGATTAACATATAATTAATATTCAGTGCATTTTTATTGAATAAATGAACACATATATGTTCTTTGTAAATGAAATAACAACAACATCTCAAGTACAGTCTAAATGTGATCCAGGTATACTTGAGGAAAAGGGACCTTTTCCTGTTAAGTGGTATTTTGAAAATTTCAAATGTCTAAAAATGATTAAAGCTAAAGGGGATTTCAAGGCCGGTATCAAGCAGTTCAATTTGAAGCAAAGCTGTTGCTATTCAAACCTTCTCCACTCCCAGTCACAGGAAGAGGCAGACAGTTATGAAAGTCTGCAGGTTGGAAGGAAATTCTAATTCCTTGGAATGCCTCGAAGAAGGAGGTAGAGCTGTGGACTCTGACTACTTTACTGTAAGACCTGATAACCCTGAAAAAAATAGAAAAAACATATAAAAGAGGTCACAAACCTGATTAGAGGGCCAACTTGGAGCTGTGTTATCACAAGTCCTCAAGAAATCAGCAGGGCCGGAAATAAGGCAGGCTGCAGGCAATTACAGATTGTCATTAAAGTTAAAAATATGACCCACAGCACTGTTGCTGTATTGCTTTAGGCTACTAAACCTCCACGCTGTCAGTTGTGACATGAGGCATGGGAAAGGACAGTCAAAATTCTATGCTATTTCTAAATTTTGTGACAAAAGTAAAAATCTGTACATTTTTGTGCAATTAAAATGGTAAGCACAGACTGATTTTTATGACATAAAGAGTAGAGAGGTGAAGAGATGTTCAATATACTTGAAGAAGAGCATTCGAATAACTACTTCCTAACTGCTTAGATTACATGGTAATATAATCAGTAACAAGGATGACTGTCCCACTGGTCCTCTTCAACAGTTTTCAAACGCAAGAATTGCAGACAGTAGACAATATAGGTATTATGCTGGTGAATTAAAAAAAATGCCTGAGGATTATGGCCAAGTAAATAATATTTCAAGTAGGTGTTTAATATGCTGAAAAATTCACAACAGTGAAAAGATTTAGATGAAACAAGATTCAATTCTGAGTAAGGGCACAAAGATTAAGTGAATGTCAAGATGAACTCCCCAGTATGGATCCAATCCTTGTATAACAATTGAACCCTACTTCACAGTGTGGTAGAGTGTAATTTAACTCAAGAGGACTAAATGTGCTAAATAGGAAAGATCTGGTAAAGAAGGAAGGATTTTTTAATGTCAAGGACAAAGCAATTTGTAATTTGATTTTTAATCTACAGACAGTAGGTAGTATCAAGTTATCAAACAGTCCAAAGAATAGGCCGCTAATTGAAACAGAACGTGGAGACATTAATGAAATTGATTAGAAGTCACAAGGCAGCTGGATTTGTCAGCATTTCAGCAGATGGAATAGCTCTGATTGATGAAATGACAAGGCTCTGAAACAAAGCTGGAAATTAAATGTACGGCAAGATAGTTCTGGCACCAAAAATGTACAATTGCATAAAATTTGAGGAACAGTCCAAGAGGGGATCTTGAGAAATGCCCCTGAATGGCATTAGAGACTACAGTTGTTTGTTTTTCGGCTCCAACCTGCCACTTCTGATGACTGCTAGGAGTCTGAGAGTTGGTACAGTGAAATACTTGATGCTGTTGCTTGGGTTTAGACGGCGATATCATGGGAACAGGATTATTTTAGAATGACCACCTTTTCACTCTTTTTATAACTACTGCTCTATGCGCTTTGTCACATTACACAAATGCAGCGTGTTCCCAGCTGTGTACCTTGAGGCACATGGGACCCAATGAGATGCTAACAGACATTCAGTGAAAAGGTTGCTGAGTCAAATACATCTGGAGAAATCTGTACAGTATGATTCATTCTAGAGAGTCCCAACACATTACCATAGCAAAGGCGAAGTCCTATGGTAAAGTGAGAGTTTATTAAACCTCTGTGACCACTGAAATTAATTTTTAAGCAACACCTATACTATCTCAGTGGGGAAGGCAATGGCACCCCACCCCAGTACTCTTGCCTGGAAAATCCAATGGACGGAGTAGCCTGGTGGGCTGCAGTCCATGGGGTCGCTAACAGTCGGACAGACTGAGCGACTTCACTTTCACTTTTCTCTTTCATGCATTGGAGAAGGAAATGGCAACCCACTCCAGTGTTCTTGCCTGGAGAATCCCAGGGACGGGGGAGCCTGGTGGGCTGCCGTCTATGGGGTCNTAGTGCATCATCTTGTTTTAAAGTGTCAGTTCCAGTGATAAGGAAAGCAAACCTACAACTAGGTTTGCTTTCCTTATCAAGTTAAAATAAATCAATATCTGATTAGATCAAACATTGCTTCTTTCAATGTCTTATTTAATTTTTAAAATCAAGGCAGCTGTCTAAAGGTCACTTTGAATATTTCCCTAGTTCATAGACCAGATCCAATTTCAAATTATCTTAATCTAAAAATTAACTCTGAGTGCCACAATGTGTAAAAATGTATGAATTTTTAACATCAAAAAAGCAATTAGTGTACAAAACCATATTAATAGACCAAAGGACAAAAACCACATGAAAAGGAGAATTACCAAGAATTGAGAAAGAAGAAGACCAGTTGTTTTCATCAGTTTTGTGCCCCAAAGAGGGGGAAGAAGCCCCATGCAAGTGGAGTATAATATTTCTCACTGGAAGTGAATAAAACAAATCACAGAAACATAATATAACTATGTTATATATATTTCCTCAAATTTCTATGACCTGTTTACCCAGGAGGAACCTGGCAGTCATGCTTTTATGAAATGTTTCAGTTCAGTCACTCAGTCGTGTCTGACTCTTTGCGACTCCACGAATCGCAGCACGCCAGCCCTCCCTGTCCATCACCATCTCCCGGAGTTCACTCAGGCTCCTGTCCATCGATTCGGTGATGCCATCCAGCAGTGTCATTCTCTGTCGTCCCCTTTTCCTCCTGCCCTCAATCCCTCCCCGCATCAGAGTCTTTTCCAATGAAATGTTTAGCTAAGGGTACATCTAGTATAGCTCTTGGGCATTTTAACCATGACTGTTCACAGATGTGTGGATATAGTTCTATAGAAGACAGTTGCACCGTGTAAGTCTGTGGGGGATTTCTATATTCTGTCTGCTTCAGCCTGATTGCAACGTATCTTCTCCTCTTTCTTAGCAAACTCAGTCACTGCTCTAGCTTTAGTCTTTTCATCTACAATTGAACATTTTGTTTTTGAAATGGTTCTTTCTGCTGTCCTGATTTTTCCTAAGGCTTTAATCTCAACAGTTGAAATTGAGATTGAGATAGAAGCAGTCAGAGATGAACACTCAAGAAAGAATACTTCCTGAATGGGATTCAGTTAGTGAAATATTTCCTTTGGTTTCAGTTTTCTTACAAGGAGAGAGTATTTCCTAAAATTCCTATAATTAGTATGGATTCTATTTTTTTGAATGGATATGATATATAGAATGTCAGCCATATTCACACTGGTAGCTTTATGTAGTGAAGAGGTTTGCTGGCAGAACCAGGAAGAGTCCCTTATCTTAAAGAGGGCTCGGATAGACTACTTCCTGGAAAGCAATTTAGAGAAAGATAACAGCATGGAAATTTAAAATAGTACTGGTAATTTGCTTAAATTCATGCTCATTTAAAATTTGCCTTTTGGGTAGGAAAGGAACAAACGCGGTTTGATCCATTTCTTAGTTTGTTTCATATTTCTTCTTTCTGCAAAGAGCAAGAAAAAAAGGGAGAGGAGGTAGAAAAAGGCAGATGATTTACATGCATTTCTAACAGTTAGATTATAAAGCTGAGCTGTGATTTACATGTAAATCAAAGTTCAAAACATTGCTTGGCCTCAGGAAGTGAAGTTGCCATTGGCTAAAATGGCAAGAGAAGTGGTATCAAGTTAGAATATAACATGGGATGTGAGATGCTCTGGTGGGCAAGTCCTCACCAGGTTTTGCTATGGGTCTAGAATTGTAGTGTATCATTGATTACTGCTTTCAGGGACTGTGGCATGTTCATCGGGACCAATAATTAGAGCATGACTTTGGGTAGTGCTTCCATCAGTTCAGTTCAGTTCAGTCGCTTCCATAGACTGGAAGATATCCACAGTGTAGATGTCTACAGTGCTGGAAATTGACTCTTGGGAGACGGTCAGTTGTTTTCATTTGTCTTGAGAAACCACACATTCTGGATGACTTCCATATGTAAGAAAATATTGTAAAGATCTCTATAGACTATATCTCTACAAATTCAGTTTCCAAAACCTAGAACTGAGTAACTTTAAAGTTGTAGTACATATCAGGACAGACTCAGTATCTGGTGTCCTGAGACTGCCTAAGCAGAGTCATTTCTCTTGGAAAGTGACAAGTTGTCACTAGAAAGTGAATTGCTCTCCTTTATTGGTTTCTAAGAGTTCAGCCTTTTAGAGAGTTTCTAGATCTAACTGAGCTGTTGGTGACATGTTTTATTCTCCCACCAGCTTTTCACAGGATGAAATATTATCTTAACTAGGCTAGCTGGTTCTCCTATGAATGGACTCTTATCTACTGGATACTTTTACGCTAGGGAACGACTGGACTCCAGGAACATGATTCTGGACTGCTACAGAATGATGAAGAATCCTCACATCTGTCACAGTTGCATGCTGGGTGTGGGGTCTGTGAAAATAGTGGTTGTGTCCCAAGTGAAGCTTGAGGTAAGGTGAAATAGGATAGCACTTAGTGGGTATTTTGAAGGGACTTCATTTCCCTCTTTCTCTGCAAGTCCTCCTCACTTTATTTAACCATAAAAAATATGTATTTTATGATTTGGAAGATTCTTAAAAAAATTATTTTATTTAATTCTTATTTTTGGCTGTTCTGAGTTTTTGTTGTTATGTGAAGGCTTTCTCAAGTTGCAGAGAGTGGGGGCTACTCTTTGTTGTGGAGCCCAGGTTTCTCATTACCGTGGCTTCTCCTGTTGCTGAGCACAAGCTCTAGGGTGGGTGGGCTTCAGCAGCTGTGGCACATGGACTCAGTAGTTGCAGCCCATGGACTCTAGAGCACAGGCTCAGTAGTTGTAGTGCACGGGCTTAGTTGATCCATGGCATGTGGGATCTTCCCAAACTGGGGATCGAACCAGTGTCCGCTGTATTGCAGGCAGATTCTTAACCACTGGACCACCAAAAGAGTCCTGATTTGGAAGATTCTTACACTACCTTACCTGATAAATGCTCACTGCCTCTTGGAAAATCCCTTCCTTCTTGCCCAAGGACAGAGTCCAGAACAGTTAATAATGAAGACATTAAGGGATCCTACACCTGTTTTCTGCTCTCTTTCCTTTTCTTCTTTCACTACTTCTTTTCCTATCCAGGTCACATTAAATTCTTTTTAGAATTTGATTCTTTAAAGAATTAGAGTTGTTTTGGGATCATGACAATGAGAATAGTAAACACTGTTACACGTTTATCAAAAGGAATTGACAGGAGTGGAGACAGATTGTAGAGAAAGGTGAAGGATGTAGAAAGAATCACAGGCATCTAGCCTCAGCCTAGAAGAAAGGCAGAGTAACAGATGGTGGGAGAGGAGCCATAGTGGGGGAGAAGATGATGAGTTTAGTTTTGGACATGTTGTGTTGGGATTGTCAGGGGCAAACTGGCATGGGGATGCAAACAGGCTGAAGTTAGAGGCTCAGATTCATGGAACAAATTTGAGAGGAGTATTAATTTCCTGTAACTGCTGTAAAAATTATCCCAGAGGCTTGAAGCAATACACATTTATTGTCTTAAAGCTCTAGAGATTAGAAGTCTCTAATAGATCCCCCTGGTCTAAAGTCAAGGTGCTAGCAGGGCTGCATTCCTATGGTTCCTATTCTTCTGGAGCTATTAGGGAAATGATGTGTCTCCTTGCTTTTTCCAGATTCTAGATGCCACTTGCATCCCTTTGTTTTTGGATCCTTCCTCCATATTCAAAGTAAGAAATAATAGCACTTTCTTACAAGGACTCTTGTGATTTCATTGGGTCCATTCAGAAAGTCCACATGCCTAAAAAGTCCCATTGGCCATGTAAAGTATTCAGGTTCCAATGATCAGGACATAGACCTCTTTATTCTGCCTATCACAGGAGGCATTTGTCTGGAGGTAATGCTTGGATTTACCCTTTGTACAAAGGGAGTGTGGGTAGAGAGAAAAGCTGAAAGAAGTGAAGAATAAGACTTTCTCCACTTAGTTTCCTGTCATTTTTTTTTTTTCCTATCCCCCATCACTGTTCTCTTCTCAATATCAGGGGGTAATTCTCTTCCCTGCTTTGTGTTTCTCCCCATGATTTTAACTACTCTCAAGGGTCTTCTCAAATAAGACTTAAACTGATGACATTTTATACTCTCATTGTCATGATCCCAGAAAGAAATTGAGTGACTTTATTTCCTTATTTATTCTTATCTGTAGCCTTGCAAAGTACTGGGGTTTTTTGAAAAGCAAAAGGAGAGGTTACTTTCATTTATTTAGTGTTAGTAGTCTTGAATCCTATCTACTTAGAATGAATTTTATAAAATAGAATTATAGTTATAATACTGCTAAGTGAGCCACATGCAGTTTATCCTTTCCCTCCATTTAAATAATGAGGAAATAATTGTGTTTTCAATACTAGGACTAAACTGCTGTGCTATTGACAAAGTCTTAATTGATTTGAAATATGAGAAAACTCATGCCCTTCTCTGATATAACTGGCTTAGACCCTTGGGTACTCTACCTGGATTTGGCTACTGAGAATGCTGTTGAATGCTGCCTTCTCACTGGATCCTGTGCTTAGTGCTGCCACACACTTGATCTGAGAGGCCACGTGCTGCAGGCTGAGAAACCACTTAACCTATGGCAGCAAGAGATGTGGCCTTGGGGTCTACCTCCATTTGCTTAATCCCTGATTTTAAAATTCTGCGTTAAACACTGGAGTGCCTCTAGTGTGCGGGCATTGTGTAGAACCCTGGATGTAAGTCCTGAATAAACCATAGTCCCTGGCAATTAATTCACTTAAAGGTTGGAGATGGGAGGGGGAGTCCTACAAGAAAACAGGCAACCATCTTATAGAATATAAAGTGCTGTGCGGATAATGTGCCTACAGTTCTGTGGGGACATATACATATAAGAAGGGTTCTCATTTACACATGGGCCTTCAGAGAAGGCTGCCTACAGAAAACTGTAATTAAATCGAGTCCTCAAAAACCTCAGACATACAGATGATACCACTCTAATGGCAGAAACCAAAGAGGAACTAAAAAACCTCTTGATGAAGGTGAAAGAGGAGAGTGAAAATGCTGGCTTAAAACTCAACATTAAAATAAAAAAAATGAAGATCATGACATCCAGTTCCATCATGTCATGGCAAATAAATGGGGAAAAAGTGGAAACGGTGACAGACTTTATTTTCTTGAACTCCAAAATCACTGTGGATGGTGATTGCAGCCATGAAATTAAAAGATGCTTGCTTCTTGGAAGGAAAGCTATGACAAACCTAGACAGAGTATTAAAAAGTGGAGGCATCACTTTGCCAACAAAAGTCTGTATAGTGAAAGCTGTGGTTTTTCCACTAGTCGTGTATGGATGTGAGAGTTGGACCATAAAAAGGCTTAGTGCCAAAGAATTGATGCTTTCAAATTGTGCTGGAGAAGACTCTTGAGAGTTCTTTTGGCTGCAAAAAGATCATACCAGTCAATCCCAAAGGAAATAAGTCCTGAATATTCATTGGAAGGACTGATGCTCAAGCTCCAATACTTTGGCCACCTGATGCAAACTGACTCATTGGAAAAGACCCTGATGCTGGGAAAGATTGAGGGCAAGAGGAGAAGGGGACAACAGATGATGGGATGGTTGAATGGCATCACCAATGCAATGAGTTTGAGCAAACTTCAGGAGATAGTGAAGGACAGGGAAGACTGGTGTGCTGCAGTCCATGAGGTTGAAAGGACTTGGACTCAACTTAGTGACTGAATAACAACAATGACGAATTGAGTCCTGAAAAACCAGTGAGAATTATCCAGGCAAATGTAGAGATGGGGGAGGGCATTATGATCTCTCCTGGGAGAAGTGCTAGGAGGTGTAGAAGATGTGGCAAGAGAGCATGGTGAAAGTTCTTAACCCCTTCTCTCTGAGTATCTTTGGGAAGTACTTAAACTGGCCACTTCTGAGTCCTTTCATCTGTAAGAGTATATGAAGAAATTGATAAGAAAGTGAAATGGTAGAGCAGAGGGATAATATGTATCTGGGTGTTTTTTTTTTAAATTTTGGTTTTTGTTTTCATCTTTTTCATTAGTTACTTAGTAATTAATCAGTGATCCTCTTCACTCCATAATATAACTGGAAAACAAAAAATAAAATCCCAATCTGAATATACCCTAGAATTTTTAGCTTGACTCTAGGTTACTTATTCTGACAGTATTAATGTAATTTAGAATATTAAGTGATTATTAATGACTTTAATTTGTCAATCACAGTTGAGGTAGTACTCATCTCCAGCTGTTTTATATATATATATATATNCCATGAAATTAAAAGATGCTTGCTTCTTGGAAGGAAAGCTATGACAAACCTAGACAGAGTATTAAAAAGTGGAGGCATCACTTTGCCAACAAAAGTCTGTATAGTGAAAGCTGTGGTTTTTCCACTAGTCGTGTATGGATGTGAGAGTTGGACCATAAAAAGGCTTAGTGCCAAAGAATTGATGCTTTCAAATTGTGCTGGAGAAGACTCTTGAGAGTTCTTTTGGCTGCAAAAAGATCATACCAGTCAATCCCAAAGGAAATAAGTCCTGAATATTCATTGGAAGGACTGATGCTCAAGCTCCAATACTTTGGCCACCTGATGCAAACTGACTCATTGGAAAAGACCCTGATGCTGGAAAAGATTGAGAGCAAGAGGAGAAGGGGACAACAGATGATGGGATGGTTGAATGGCATCACCAATGCAATGAGTTTGAGCAAACTTCAGGAGATAGTGAAGGACAGGGAAGACTGGTGTGCTGCAGTCCATGAGGTTGAAAGGACTTGGACTCAACTTAGTGACTGAATAACAACAATGACGAATTGAGTCCTGAAAAACCAGTGAGAATTATCCAGGCAAATGTAGAGATGGGGGAGGGCATTATGATCTCTCCTGGGAGAAGTGCTAGGAGGTGTAGAAGATGTGGCAAGAGAGCATGGTGAAAGTTCTTAACCCCTTCTCTCTGAGTATCTTTGGGAAGTACTTAAACTGGCCACTTCTGAGTCCTTTCATCTGTAAGAGTATATGAAGAAATTGATAAGAAAGTGAAATGGTAGAGCAGAGGGATAATATGTATCTGGGTGTTTTTTTTTTTAATTTTGGTTTTTGTTTTCATCTTTTTCATTAGTTACATAGTAATTAATCAGTGATCCTCTTCACTCCATAATATAACTGGAAAACAAAAAATAAAATCCCAATCTGAATATACCCTAGAATTTTTAGCTTGACTCTAGGTTACTTATTCTGACAGTATTAATGTAATTTAGAATATTAAGTGATTATTAATGACTTTAATTTGTCAATCACAGTTGAGGTAGTACTCATCTCCAGCTGTTTTATATATATATATATACACACACATATGTGTATATATATATATATATATATATATATTTTACTAAAACCTTAATCTTTACTTTTTAAAACACTTTGACAAACTGGATGAATATATGCACACATGACTTAAAATAGACCAATCATGAACCTAAAAAATAGCATGTATTTTCTTTAATTTCTGCAATGGATTTTCATAAGAAGTTTTCTTCCAGGGAAACCCTGAGTTTGTTAAGCTGGAGGTTCTCTTTCATATGTTGGTAACAGCTGGGGACAGTGGGCATGATTAAGAGGGAGTGAAAGCATTATTTTAAGTAAGGACAGCTTAATCATGCTGACTGATGAACGCATCCTGCAATTTAGAACAATTTGTCCTTTCTGTGAAAGTCTGCATTATCACCATTTGTCATCACTCTTGTTATAAATATATTAAGCACATAGGGATTCTGGGCAATACTTACTTTTCAGGGCAAGATTTATAAAAATTATGTATTGTTCAATATTCAAATAGGCATCCCAAATTCATAGACAATTGAGAGAAGACATGGCATACTGAGTCATAAAATGTCAGAGAAGAGGCTATGTCCAGGGGCTTTCACATGTCAAAAGACCTTAGTTTACATTTCAGTTCAGTTCAGTTGCTCAGTCATGTCCGACCCTTTGCAGCCCCATGAACTGCAGCATGCCAGGCCTCCCTGTCCATCACCAACTCCCAGAGTTCACCCAAANTTCCAGGCAAGAGTACTGGAGTGGGGTGCCATTGCCTTCTCCAAGGGGTACATATATCTTTTCTAATGAACGTTTTTGTTTGGATAAATATCCAGAAGTAAAATTGCTGAATCATATGGTAGTTCTATTTTTATTTTTTTTAAAGAATCTTCAAACTGTTTTCCATAGTGGCTGTACCAATTTACAGTCCTTCCCACAGTACATAAGGGTGACCTTTTCTGCACATTCCTACTGACACTTGTTATTTATTATCTTCTTGATTATAGCCATTATGACAGGTGTGAAGTGATAGCTCACTGTGGTTTAGATTTGCATTTCTCTAATCCTTAGTGATTTTATTCTATAAATTTTATGGTTTCATGTATTAAATTTAAGTTTTAAATCCATCTTGAATTTATTTCTTTGTATGACGTGAGAAAGTACTCCAGTTTGATTCTTTTGCATACACTTGTCCAATTTTCCTAATACCCTTTACTGAAGAGTCTCTTTTCCTTATTTAATATTCTTGGTTCCTTTGTCATAGACTAATTACCCATGTCAACGTGGGTTCATTCTGGGCTCTCTGTTCTGTTCCATTTATTTGTGTCTATTTTTGTGCCAGTACCATACTGTTTTGATGACTGTAGCTTTGTAGTATAGTTTGAACCCATTTTGCTTCTGTATTCCATTTTGTTTCTGTGGCTGTAGATATTTTTGCACTTTTTCTTTTAATGGTCCTCCTTTTTTTACATGATTGATTTACTATCTTTACTGGATATTTGCCTTTATCAGTGAGCCTTCCTCTTTCATACTTTTTGAGTTTAATGTTGTGCCTTTCTTCATTTAGAGAAGTTCATTTAACATTTCTTATAAAGCTGTTTTGGTGGTGGTGAACTCTTTCAGCTTTTGCTTGTCTGTGAAACTTTTGATTTCTCAAATGTCAAATATGAAATAAAGCTTTTCCAGGTAGAGTAGTCTTGGTTGCATGTTTTTTTCCTTTATCACATTAAATATGTGTCACTTCCTTCTGGCCTGCAGAATTTCTGTTGAAAAATCAGCTGATAGCCTTGTGGGAGTTTCCTCGTGCATAACTTTGTTGCTTTTTGCTTGGTGCTTTTAATATTCTATTTTTAATTTTTGCCATTTCAATTAAAATACATCTTGGCATGGTCCTCTTTGGTTGATTCTATTTGAGACCATCTGTGCTTCCTGGACCCGGATGTCGGTTTCCTTTCTCGGGTTAGGAAAGTTTTCAGGCATTGTATCTTCAAACATGTTCTCTTCTTTCTCTCTTCCCTGCTGAGACTCCTACAAGAGGAATGCTAGTACACTTGATGTCCTAGGCAGTCTCTTAAACTTTCCTTATGTATTTATTTCTCTGTTTTCTATTCATTTTCAGTTATTTCCACTACTGTCTTCCGGCTCACTGGTCTGCTCCTTTGTATCTTATCTACTGTTGATTCCTTCTTTGTTGTTTAGTCACTAAGTCATGTCTGACTTTTTCTGTTACCCAAATGGGCTGTAGCCCATCAGGCGCCTCTCTCCATGGAATTTTCCAGACAAGAATACTGGAGTGGGTTGCCACTTCCTTCTTCAGGGGGTTTTCCTGACCCAGAGACTGGACCCACATCTCCTGCATTAGCAGGTGGATTCTTTACTACTGAGCCCCCAGGGAAGCCCATTGGTTTCTTTTAGAATAGTTTTTATTTCAGTTTTGTATTGGTAAGCTCTACTTGGTTCTTCTTTCCATCTTCTGACTGTTTGGTAAACTTTCCGCTGGGTTCATACAGTCCTCTCCCTCGTTCTCTGAGCTTCTTTTCACTAACTACCTTGAACTCTTTATCAGGTATGTTCCCTATATCCACTTCACTTAGTTCTTTTGGGGCTCTACTTTGTTCCTTCTTTGGAAAATGTTCCTCTGTCTCCTCATTTTGCCCAACTTGCTGACTTTATTTCTGTGTACTTGGTAGTTTGTTTATGTTTCTTGATCTTGGGGAAATGGCCTTTTGCAGGAGACATCCTGTATGTCCCACCAGCTCACTCCCCTCTGGTCCCTAGAGCTATGTGCTTTAGAGGGACCCCTTATTTTGGTTGCATGGGTCCTTCTGTTGTGCAGGACTACTACAGTGGATGATCAGATGAAAGCTAATCCCTCAGCTGGTTGATTGCCAGTTCCTGCCTTGTGTGGAGGCTGCTGGCTGCCAGTGGGTAGGAATGGGTTACAAGGCTTCTGCCTGTGGGCCTGGAGTGGGGGTTCCTGAAACAAGTGTGGACCCACTGGTGGGCAGAGGTGTGTTCTGACCTTCTTTGGAAAATGTTCCTCTGTCTCCTCATTTTGCCCAACTTGCTGACTTTATTTCTGTGTACTTGGTAGTTTGTTTATGTTTCTTGATCTTGGGGAAATGGCCTTTTGCAGGAGACATCCTATATGTCCCACCAGCTCACTCCCCTCTGGTCCCTAGAGCTATGTGCTTTAGAGGGACCCCTTATTTTGGTTGCATGGGTCCTTCTGTTGTGCAGGATTACTACAGTGGATGATCAGATGAAAGCTAATCCCTCATCTGGTTGATTGCCAGTTCCTGCCTCGTGTGGAGGCTGCTGGCTGCCAGTGGGTAGGAGTGGGTTACAAGGCTTCTGCCTGTGGGCCTGGAGTGGGGGTTCCTGAAACGTGTGGACCCACTGGTGGGCAGAGGTGGGTTCTGAAGTGGGTGGATGTAGGGTTTGGGTCTCAGATCAAATGTCAGTCTGCTGATGGGCAAGGCTGTTTGCTGACATGGTTGGTTATGAGACTGGGGAGTCCCAAAGTTGGTATTGGCCTACTGATGGATGGGGCCAAATCCCAGCATGGCTGACTGAAGGACTCTAGTGGTCCCAGGGCTGGTGTCTGCCAACTGGTGGGCAGGGCCAGGGCCCACGGGGCCTCGGGTGCCTGACCACTGGCGAGTGAGGCTTACTCCAGGGCTGGTATTAGTGTGTGGAGCTGCGTCCCAGGATCTTTGTCTGCAAGGTCTTGGTGGTCCTGTGGCTAGTTTCAACACACTGGTATGCAAAAAGCCTGAGCCCTTTGGGGGATGTGGCCAGGCCTGGGGGCAGTTGTGAGCTCAGGGAGCCTTGGGGAAGCAGGCCTGTTGGTAGGTAGGGCTGTCTCTGCCCAGGTAGTTGCTTGGCCTGGGCAACCCAGTACGGGTACTGAGAGTCTGTACTGACATGGTTGGTTATGAGACTGGGGAGTCCCAAAGTTGGTATTGGCCTACTGATGGATGGGGCCAAATCCCAGCATGGCTGACTGAAGGACTCTAGTGGTCCCAGGGCTGGTGTCTGCTAACTGGTGGGCAGGCCAGGGCCCACGGGGCCTCGGGTGCCTGACCACTGGGGAGTGAGGCTTACTCTAGGGCTGGTATTAGTGTGTGGAGCTGCGTCCCAGGATCTTTGTCTGCAGGGTCTTGGTGGTCCTGTGGCAAGTTTCAACACACTGGTATGCAAAAAGCCTGAGCCCTTTGGGGGATGTGGCCAGGCCTGGGGGCAGTTGTGAGCTCAGGGAGCCTTGGGGAAGCAGGCCTGTTGGTAGGTAGGGCTGTCTCGGCCCAGGTAGTTGCTTGGCCTGGGCAACCCAGTACGGGTACTGAGAGTCTGTTGGNAGTTTCAACACACTGGTATGCAAAAAGCCTGAGCCCTTTGGGGGATGTGGCCAGGCCTGGGGGCAGTTGTGAGCTCAGGGAGCCTTGGGGAAGCAGGCCTGTTGGTAGGTAGGGCTGTCTCTGCCCAGGTAGTTGCTTGGCCTGGGCAACCCAGTACGGGTACTGAGAGTCTGTTGGGTGGGACTTGGTCCTGAGGTTTCTAAGCTAGAGGGAGGATCCCAAAATGGTACTTGCTAGCAGCAGTGTCCTCATATTAGTGCATGCTCCCCAAAATGTCTACCACCCATGTCTATTTCCCCAGGGTGAGCCCCCAGCTATTTTTTGCCTTTCCAGGAGTCTCTCAGAGATCAACAAGTGGATATGATTGAGGCTTCTTTCAAAATACTGTTTCTGCTCTGGGTCCCAGAGCCTGTGAGATTTTCTGTGCACCAGCTAGGATTGAAGTCTCTATTTCCCACAGCCCTCGAGCTCTCCTGAAGGTAAGCTCTCCTGAAGGTAAGCTCTCCTGGGCTTCAGGTGTCCTGGATATCCGTTCATCTTCTTTGTGCAGGACCTCCATGCTGTGGAGCCCCATGTGGGCTCAGACCACTCCCTTCTTGGGGAGAACCTCTACATTTATAATTATCCTGCAATTTGTGGGTCACTGGCCCATGGATATGGGCCTTGACTAGACCCTGTCTCTGCTCCTCCTGCCCTCTTGTTATGGTTCTCTCTTTATATCTTCAGTGGTAGACGATCTTTTCTGAGACTCTCTTGGTTTTTCTCTTCAGCAGTTGCTCTATAAATGGTTGTAATTTTTGTGTGCCTGTGAGAGGAGGTGAGCTCAGGGTCTTCCTATCCCATCACCTTGGCCACTCCTCTGGGACTGAAAAAGTGAAAAGTCAAAATCAAAAGAGTTGGCTGTGTCCAACTCTTTGTAACTCCATGGACTGTATATTTCCTGAATTCTCCAGGCCATTTTGAACTCATAGAGTGTAAGTTTTACCATTTTTTAAAATTTTTTCCTTATTTTAGACCCTTTGCATTTTTATATAAATTTTAAGATTACTTTGCCATTTTCTTCAACAAAGCCTCCTGGGATTTTGCTTAGGACTATGTAGAGACATGGTCTAGTCAAGGCCCATATCCATGGGTTCAGTTCAGTTCAGTCACTCAGTTGTGTCTGACTCTGTGACCCCATGAATTGCAGCACGCCAGGCCTCTGTCCATCACCGACTCCCGGAGTTCACTCAGGTTCATGTCCATCGAGTCAGTGATGCCATCCAGCCATCTCATCCTCTGTTGTCCCCTTCTCCTGCCCCTAATCCCTCCCAGCATCAGAGTCCTTTCCAATGAGTCAACTCTTCGCATGAGGTGGCCAAAGTACTGGAGTTTCAGCTTTAACATCATTCCTTCCAAAGAAATCCCAGGGTTGATCTCTTTCAGAACGGACTGGTTGGATCTCCTTGCAGTCCAAGGGACTCTCAAGAGTCTTCTCCAACACCACAGTTCAAAAGCATCAATTCTTTGGCGCTCAGCTTTCCTCACAGTCCAACTTTCACATCCATACATGACCACAGGAAAAACCATAGCCTTGACTAGACGGACCTTAGTTGGCAAAGTAATGTCTCTGCTTTTGAATATACTATCTATGTTGGTCATAACTTTTCTTCCAAGGAGTAAGCGTCTTCTAATTTCATGGCTGCAGTCTCTAACTGCAGTGATTTTGGAGCCACCAAAAATAAAGTCTGACACTGTTTCCACTGTTTCCCCATCTATCTCCCATGACGTGATCGGACCAGATGCCATGATCTTCGTTTTCTGAATGTTGAGCCTCAAGCCAACTTTTTTGCTCTCCTCCTTCACTTTCATCAAGAGGCTTTTTAGCTCCTCTTCACTTTCTGCCGTAAGAGTGGTGTCATCTGCATATCTGAGTACAGCCTTGATGTACTCCTTTTCCTATTTGGAAACTGGATACTCCTCCATTTATTTGGATCTTCCTTAATTTCTCTGAGGATCTATTGTAATTTTTGGCATAGAGTTCTTACATATCTTCCACTGGGTTTATTCTAAGGCGTTTGATATTTTGTTTGATGTTATAAATTTGATTTTATATTTTAATGTTATATTACCAGAATATGCAGTACGATTAATCCATGTATATTGGTATGTATTGTGATATTTATGTTTTTTCAGTGAATCTCTCTTTTAATCATTATATGTCCTTATTTTTCCTCTTGTAATTTTCCTTGTTCTGAAGTCTAATTTTTCTGATATAATATGGCCGTGTCCCTCTCTTGTATATTGTGGTATGCATGGATCTTTTTCAGCCCTTTTACTTTCAACCTGTCTGTGTCTCTATGTTTAACGTATGTTTCCTGAAAACAGCATATTGTTAGAG
This sequence comes from Oreotragus oreotragus, assembly GCA_006410675.1. Classification (NCBI taxonomy): domain Eukaryota; kingdom Metazoa; phylum Chordata; class Mammalia; order Artiodactyla; family Bovidae; genus Oreotragus; species Oreotragus oreotragus. The sequence continues at coordinate 322,011 of SJYX01003771.1, forward strand.
CTTGCTTTACCATTCAGTCTGACAGTGTCTGCATTCTACATGTAGCACTAATCTATTTACAGCTACAGTAAGTACCAATACTGTTGAAATACTTTGGCTTCTTGGCATTTATTTACTATATGGCTGTATCAGTTTACTAGGGCTGCCATAACGAAGTACTGCAGGCTGGGTAAGTAATAGTCTAGAGGCTGAAGATCTGAGATCAGGGTGTTTGCAGAGTTGGTTCCTTCTGAGGGCCGTGAAGGAAGGATCTGTTCCAGGTCTCTTTCCTTGGCTTGTGGAGGACCATCTTGTTTCTTTGTCTTCACATGTCTTCTCTCTGTGCCTATCTGCATCCAAATGTCCCCTTCTTGTATGGATATCAGTCATATCAGTCTAGTTCTCACTTTTAACTTGATTACCTCTGTAAAAGCCTTAACTGAGAGACTTCCCTGGGAGTCCAGTGGTTAAGACTTTGCTTCCCAATGGCTGGTGTTGAAGGGTTGATCCCTGATTAGGGAACTTGGATTCCACATGCTTCAGGGCCAAAAACCAAAACATAAAGCANCGGATTCCACATGCTTCAGGGCCAAAAACCAAAACATAAAGCAGAATCAATATTGTAACAATTTCAATAAAGACTTTAAAAATGGTCCACATTAAAAAAAAAAAAAAAAAGGCCCTAGTTCCAGATGAAGTCACATTCTGAGGTACTGGTGCTTAGGACTTCAACATATGGAATTTGCAAGGAGACACAGTTCAACCCATAACAGTGTCTCAAAGGTCCTTAGCTCCTGTGTTCCTCTTTTCCTGTCTTCTTTTGGACAAATCAGGTGTATATTTAGTATTTCATTTAATACTTTTTATTGACTTCCTAGTTATACCTCTTTGCGTTATTTTTTAGTTGGTTGCTCTCACGATTACTATCTGCAACTTTTAACTTTGAAAAACTACTTTAAAATATTATATACTTCTCAACATTCTAAGAATGTTACCACATTTATCATTTGCCCCACGTTGACCTTTGTGCTCCTTTGTTATTTTACTTTTGCATCTGTTATAAACACTACAGTACATTGATATTAATTTTACACTCAATAGTCAATTATCTTTTTAAGTATATGTGAAAATGAGACAACATTAATTGTCTTTAAGTAATTATGTACTAAAATATAATTAAAAGATATATAGTATTTGAAAGACATGTAAAAATGCATAAAGTTCCAGATGAAGTCACATTCTGAGGTACTGGTGCTTAGGACTTCAACATATGGAATTTGCAAGGAGACACAGTTCAACCCATAACAGTGTCTCAAAGGTCCTTAGCTCCTGTGTTCCTCTTTTCCTGTCTTCTTTTGGACAAATCAGGTGTATATTTAGTATTTCATTTAATACTTTTTATTGACTTCCTAGTTATACCTCTTTGCGTTATTTTTTAGTTGGTTGCTCTCACGATTACTATCTGCAACTTTTAACTTTGAAAAACTACTTTAAAATATTATATACTTCTCAACATTCTAAGAATGTTACCACATTTATCATTTGCCCCACGTTGACCTTTGTGCTCCTTTGTTATTTTACTTTTGCATCTGTTATCAGCACTACAGTACATTGATATTAATTTTACACTCAATAGTCAATTATCTTTTTAAGTATATGTGAAAATGAGACAACATTAATTGTCTTTAAGTAATTATGTACTAAAATATAATTAAAAGATATATAGTATTTGAAAGACATGTAAAAATGCATAAACAGTTGTTTCTACATACATTGTTGCCATTATTAAAAGTGACATTGTATCATTCAGCAACTTGTATGTGTTATTCTATTGACTCTGGCTCCATTAGAGCAACAGTTTCTAACCTTAGCTGTTATAGCCAGCAAGATGAGTGCTTAGGGTAAAGGGAAAGTCCCTGTAAAGGAAAGAAATCAGTCTTCTATGTAATACTGGGGGGCTTAGAAAATATTACTCCCTGCTCAGACATAGGCATATTGCATTTTTTCTCTACCGTGGTCCCAGGAAGCTCTTTGTTAAGGCTCAGCGGGGCTTTTGCACACTAGTAGAAAGATAGATCTTCTGAATTTTACTATCAAGGAGTCTGCATAAGAAATAACCAATGGATCTCTATACCTCCTGTCACTCACGTTTTGCAAGGAAAATGGAATCGGGCAGAGGTGAAGAGAGAATGAGGATTTCTGAAGACAAGAATGGTCAGGTTTACAGGAGCGACTGATGAAAACATTGGGACTGGTAGAGGCTGAGAGATCGTTTTGGTATGTAATTGTAGAGCTTCTAGTGAGCATGGGATGGTTCTGATGGTCCTCTCTGTCCTTCTGAGCAGCCCTCCATTCTCTCCATCACACAGCCTATGGTTTTGATGGCAGAAAGGAGAATGAAGACATGATGTGTGACGCGTGGGTATCTGGGCATTAGCAACGGCAGTGTTTTGCATGCTTGTTGTCTCTCTTTGCTTCACATACTCCTGGCTGTCACCCTGGTAGTGCTGGCTCATATTCTGAACTGAGATTCTCATTTGAGGAGGCCCTAAGGGCTCTAATATCAGGCAGGGTTCTACTGCTTGAATGAAAAGAGAGTCACTAAATTTAAAATGAGAATGAGTAGTGGTACGTGCTTCATCTAAATTATTTCATAAGCCCAGTGCTTTAAAATTTGCCACATGTGAATATAATTGAAACCTCATTAGAACATGCCTTTATGTAGTAATCGTTATGATCTGATCTATTTGACAGATACTCTCAAGTCATTTTTTTCAAATATCATGTGGAATTGCAAATATCCATAGTGACTTACACCTAGAAAATATTGATAGATATTTGTTTTACACAAATGGTTGATACTTGGAGTGAACATTCCCAGGCAATAAATTGAAATAAATTGAATGATCTCAGAGCCTGCCTGGCTATCATCACCAAGTTATGAATATTTTGATTGTAAATAAGAGAGAGAGAGAAAAAAAAAAAAATATTGATAGATATTTGTTTTACACAAATGGTTGATACTTGGAGTGAACATTCCCAGGCAATAAATTGAAATAAATTGAATGATCTCAGAGCCTGCCTGGCTATCATCACCAAGTTATGAATATTTTGATTGTAAATAAGAGAGAGAGAGAAAAAAAAAAAAACCCTACTCAAACCAAATTAAGCCAAAAATGAGAGTGAGGAGGGCAGTTCTTGGATCACAGATCTGGACGATCCAGAAATGATTCAGGCAGTGCTCTATCCAGTAGCATTTATATTGTAACCAGAGCCCAGTTTTCCTATTTTGCTGCATCTCTTGTACTGTTGGCTTCATCTTCAGGCTCCATGCATTGCCCAGCCCCCACCACATGGCCAGCTCTCTCTTTCACAACTGACTGCTGTTAGCAGCAAGCTCCTGACCAGCTACATTGTCCAAGAGAAGAGGGTGGGTCCCCTCTGATTGTTCCTGCATGGACCCTTAGCTATCCAGTCTCTTGCTGGGCCACATTTGCTCATGAGTCTTTCTGGAATCAGTCTTGGTGGGCAGGGGAAGAGGAGACTGTGACTGGCTTAATTCCATCAGGACCTGGCCGTGGAACGTGGTGTGAGTCAGCACGACCTGAACCGCACGGCGTCAGGGGAAGGGAGAGAGGAGTGGCTCACCACTGTGGTCTGGGGACACTGGCCTGGCACAGGTATGAGGCTGTCACTTGCTACCTTTCTATCACTGTCTGGAGAAGGTTACCTAAGAAGCTTCATCTTGTGCCGCAGTCAGTCCTTTCCTTGTGTTATAAACCCCAGGCTCTGGGATTTTCCTTATCACATAATGGATGCCTCCTTTTAGGGCATCTAGGGGTATATTTTGTCCTTAGCAGGGGCCTCCTCCTTTTGGTAGGTATAAAAGTACCTCTGATTCAAGGATCTCTAGCTACAAAATTAAATAGTCTGTGTTTCACTTCAAAATGTGGTCTTAGCTCTTTTATTCTCGAGTACTCTAACAAGAAGTGTACCTGTCTACAAGCTGCAGAATTGCTTCGACTACCATCATCATCATCATCATTTTCACTGTAGACGATGGACTAGGCACATTGCATATTCTACTTAACTCCAGTCTTGGAAGACACTGCTTTTTAATCATATACACATTTCAAGGCCCAGTTTCAGGTCTTTTTCCTCCAGGAAACCTTCTATAATCACCCTTACCCTTAGGAACATCTTCCTTGGGTAGTCTTTTTTGTGTGAATTATTTATCATGCTCTGCTTTAATCCATTTCCCAACTGGATTGTTAGCTGCTCCAGGGCAGTGGCCTTAGCTCATGCTTCCTGTATCCTCAGAGCCTAACACAGTGGTCTTGAACATCAGGGGCTCAGTCATTATTGATTATTACTCAAGATCATGGAACTCTCATTCCTTAGAGAAAATCAGAAAACTTTTGTGCCACATGAGGAAACTATTTATGCAGGCCACATCCCAGGACAGTCTCCTTCATCTGAGCCCTTGCAGGCTTATCCTGTAAAACTACATTTTTCTGAACATTTCTCACACTTAGGAGACCGAAGACCTAAGACCAGAAATGTTTCTCTTAGCAATTCTATTTTCAGCACCATTCCCGGTAATGGCACTGGGATAAGCATTTGTAATACCTGACCTTTGCGAAAGTTAGAGCAGGTTGGCATAACGCAGAAGACTCACAGAACTTGGAGACACATCGATCTGGGTTTAAATTCTAGACCTTTGCACTTACTCCATGTATTACCTGATGAGAATTACTTACTGTTTCTATACATTAGCATTTTCCCCTGTAGGAAATGTAATTCCTACATCACAAAGTTAGGAAATATTCCTGTCTCCATCCCAACTGGAAATACTGCAATACAATTGAATTCTGACAGTAACCACCTGAAGTTAGTACCTGACTCCACAGGTTTAGGACATGGTCCACAACAAGACTTCTCTTAAGATACTAGCCACTTGGATCCCCAGGCCAACAGGGTATAAGTCTGTGAGGTTCCTGCTGTGCCCCTCATGTTTGATAATTTGTTTGAATCATTCAAAGAACTCAGGGGAACAGTGCTCATACTAACAGTTTTGTTATAAAAGATACCCACAGGGTGAGGCCAGGGAGGTAACTCAGATCTTCTGTGCCCTCTCCCCATGGATCAGGGTGTGTCGTCCTCCTGGCATACTGATGTATTCACCAGTCATCAAACTCCACTGTGCTTTGGTGTCCAGAGATTTTATTGGAGTTCCATTATATAGGTGTGATTCATCTGATAAATGGTCATGTGATTGAACTCAGTCTCTAGCTCCCTCTTCTCTCCAGAGGTTGCTGCTGCTAAGTCACTTCAGTCGTCTCCGACTCTGTGTGACCCCATAGACGGCAGCCCACCAGGCTCCCCCGTCCCTGAGATTCTCCAGGCAAGAACACTGGAGTGGGTTGCCATCTCCTTCTCCAATGCATGAAAGAGAAAAGTGAAAGTGAAGTCGCTCAGTCTGTCCGACTGTTAGCGACCCCACGGACTGCAGCCCACGAGGCTACTCCGTCCATTGGATTTTCCAGGCAAGAGTACTGGGGTGGGGTGCCATTGCCTTCCCTGCTCCAGAGGTTGAGCTACTTCAAATTCCAGCCCTCTAATGACAGGGTAAGTTGTTTTGATGACCGACCCAAATAGCACCCAGCTGAAGCTATCTAAAGGCTCCACCACAGAGGCACCTTATTAACATAACAGAGATACTCCTGTTGCTCAGGGCATATCAAGGGTTTTAGAAGGTCTCTGCCAGGAAACAGGGCAAAGACCAAGCAAACTGTTATACTTGAGTTTGTGAGCTAATGAATGAAAACACATATTTAGGGTAAGAAAACGTGAACGTGAAACTAGTTAAAGTATTGAGTTTAAAGGCTGTGTTTAATGATTATACCTGTTGTCCTTCCCTCCCTTTTCTTTTCTTTGAGAACTACCAAGATTCCAGCCATGCAAAGACACAGAAAATCTAGTGGGTAGAATAATAATGGCTTTACTCAACATGAAAAGTAATCTGTTGTAACTTATGTTTGGATTTAATTCATGGAGTATAGGACAACTTCTGAGTAAAGGAGCTATTAAGGCCACTCTTTGTTTGTTTGTTTGTTTTCATTTACTCTAGGGGATTTGTTTCATTTCGTTGCTTTAAAACGTTTTTATTGGGCTATAACCAATTAACAATGTTGTGATAGTTTAAGGTGAAAAGTGAAGGGACTCAGCTATACATATACATGTAGACATTCTCCTCCACTCCCATCCAGGCTGCCACCTAACATTGAGCAGACCCTGTGATATACAGCAGAGTCTTGTTGGTTATCCACTTTAAATATAGCAGTGCATACATGTACGTCCCCAATTCCCTAACTATCCCTTCTCCCAGCCTTCCCCCCACCCCCAGCAACCATAAGTACGTTTGGATTTAATTCATGGAGTATAGGACAACTTCTGAGTAAAGGAGCTATTAAGGCCACTCTTTTTTTGTTTGTTTGTTTGTTTTCGTTTATTCTAGGGGATTTGTTTCATTTCATTGTTTTAAAACGTTTTTATTGGGCTATAACCAATTAACAAACAATGTTGTGATAGTTTCAGGTGAAAAGTGAAGGGACTCAGCTATACATATACATGTAGACATTCTCCTCCAAACTTCCCTCCCACCCAGGCTGCCACCTAACATTGAGCAGACCCTGTGATATACAGTAGAGTCTTGTTGGTTATCCACTTTAAATATAGCAGTGCATACATGTACGTCCCAAATTCCCTAACTATCCCTTCTCCCAGCCTTCCCCCCACCCCCAGCAACCATAAGTTCGTTCTCCAAGTCTGCGAGTCTCTTTCCACTCTGTAAGTAAATTTGTTTCTATCGTTTCTTTTTAGAGTCCACATTTAAGGGATGTCATATGACTTCTTCTCTGTCTGACTTACTGCACTCAGTATGATAATCTCTTGGTTCATCCATGTTGCTGCAAATGGCGTTATTTCATTCTTTGTAATGGTATTTTAGCCACTCTTCATAAATGTTACCATTAGAAGAACAAAGAGAAAGCTGAGTGACCTGCGTAGGGTCATGTCAGGAGGAAGAATGGCGATGGAAACAGGCTCAGATATCATCAAGTTATAGATGTGATGAGCACACATGCTGAAGACTAAGTGTGACAGAGTAAAAAGCTGTAATTTTCACATTCTGCAGTGCTACTTAGGATTTCTGTCCCTGGATGCATTCTTTTGAGCTTCCACTAGGTCTTCATATCACAACTAGCCTGGAAATAGGCAAAAATGCTTTAAGAAAGTCTTTGGGTGGGACTACTGTGGTGAAACCATTGAGAGCCACACGTCCATTTTCCAGCCATGGGATACTAGAAGACATCAGAATGAGTGATGTAGAAAAATGTTTTTATTATCATACTCAGTGGAAAGAAAAGTTGCAAAAGTAAGCATGAATATGATCCTATTCTTATCCTCATACACACATGCAGATGGGCACGAAAATGCTGGGAAACATGTCAGGATATTAATAGTTTGAAATTTCTGAATCATGGCATTACCATTCAATTTCATTCTCTTCTTTATTCTCTTCAAAATGTTTACATTAGTTATGCATTCATTTTATCATAAGCACATAGCATGCTTGTGTATACATTTCTTTGTAATTATTTGCACTTTATTCCCTGTGTGTCTAAATGATAATCTTAGTTCCCCAAGTGGAATTTATCTCCTGGAATAGGCATAATGCCACCTATTTTAGGCACACAGTTACCTTTATGTCATGTTCTCACTGTTCATTAGGTTCTAGGTGGACACATCTGCTGCCCAAATTTGTTTTCTCTGAACAATTGAAAAAGAATCCTAGAGACCAAACATTTAAGATGAATGTATGACGTCAGTAGAAATATTAGTGGCTTAGTTTTATCTGAAAGCTCTACACCATCTTATCCAACCTCTTTCTCCATAAAGCCCATATGATTTTAGAGGGCCATCCATCCATAAAAATTCTCTGCTAACTTTGAACTTGGCACATCACATTCCTTAAAGTAAGGCTGATGATTCCAACAAAGTCCCTTTAGGCTTAGTTTTATCTTAAAGCTCTACACCATCTTCTCTAACCTCTTTCTCCGTAAAGCCCATATGATTTTAGAGGGCCATCCATCCATAAAAATTCTCTGCTAACTTTGAACTTGGCACATCACATTCCTTAAAGTAAGGCTGATGATTCCAACAAAGTCCCTTTGAATAGGTGCTAGTTCGTTTTCAGAAGTAGAAGCCTGGGAGGAAATAGCAGATGAGGTCTTCATTTCATGGAACAAACTCTTTCCATGCAGAGAAAAATCTTTTCAGCAAATACATAATTTAAGGGCATTTTCCCTGATCCCATAATGTGTCTTTGGCAACAGCGACTGGCTGTTGAAATAACCATCAGTCAGTTCAGTTCAGTTCAGTTGCTCAGTCATGTCCGACTCTTTGCAACCCCATGAATCACAGCACGCCAGGCCTCCCTGTCCATCACCAACCCCCGGAGTTCACCCAAACTCATGTCCATCCAGTCGGTGATGCCATCCAGCCATCTCATCCTCTGTCATCCCCTTCTCCTCCTGCCCCCAATCCCTCCCAGCATCAGAGTCTTTTCCAATGAGTCAACTCTTTGCATGAGGTGGCCAAAATACTGGAGTTTCAGCTTCAGCATCAGTCCTTCCAATGAACAAGATGTGTATAAGAGACAGCATGAGTCTTTCTGGAATCAGTCTTGGTGGGCAGGGGAAGAGGAGACTGTGACTGGCTTAATTCCATCAGGACCTGGCCGTGGAACGTGGTGTGAGTCAGCACGACCTGAACCGCACGGCGTCAGGGGAAGGGAGAGAGGAGTGGCTCACCACTGTGGTCTGGGGACACTGGCCTGGCACCTGTGTGAGGCTGTCACTTGCTACCTTTCTATCACTGTCTGGAGAAGGTTACCTAAGAAGCTTCATCTTGTGCCGCAGTCAGTCCTTTCCTTGTGTTATAAACCCCAGGCTCTGGGATTTTCCTTATCACATAATGGATGCCTCCTTTTAGGGCATCTAGGGGNTCCTGCCCCCAATCCCTCCCAGCATCAGAGTCCTTTCCAGTGAATCAACTCTTTGCATGAGGTGGCCAAAATACTGGAGTTTCAGCTTCAGCATCAGTCCTTCCAATGAACACCCAGGGCTGATCTCCTTCAGAATGGACTGGTTGGATCTCCTTGCAGACCAAGGGACTCTCAAGAGTCTTCTCCAACACCACAGTTCAAAAGCATCAATTCTTTGGCGCTCAGCCTTCTTCACAGTCCAACTCTCACATCCATACATGACTACTGGAAAAACCATAGCCTTGACTAGATGGACCTTTGTTGGCAAAGTAATATCTCTGCTTTTCAATATAGCCTAAAGACACTTCATTTTATACTTTGCTGCATACTTCATTCATTTATTCATTCACTCACAAACTTATTGTTACAAACAAAATTCAAAATAATCTGCAGACACCTTCACTATAACCCTGTGCGAGGCACTGAGGGAATGTAGGGGGTAGAGTATTAGTTCTGACATATTTCTGTTGAAAATCATCACCCAATAGACACCATGCTTCTAATCAATAATGCATATTACCTGGATTTCAGATTTTTTCCAACCCTCATAGTCCTCAGCTTCAAATGACTAAATCACCCCCCCTTTTTTTTTTACAATATACCAAATTTTAGGCCTTCTCCAAACCTTCTCCCCTGCTATTGCCATAAATTAAGTACTGACAGTGGAAATCTTATGATACAGAACTAATGAAAGAATTCAGAAATGTTAGAGAGACTTTAAGAGGCCCAAAGGTAAAATACACATATTATTAGGTGAAGAGACAAATTTCCTAGAGGTATTGTTTAGAAATATGCTTTCTTGGTGAGCTCTAGAAGCTTTTTTTCCCTTTGTGATATTAAAAAAAGAATAGGCTCTGGCAGAAGGTTTTGCATCGTTTTTCCTGCCAAGGTGAGTTCTAAGATAGGCATTTTCTAGTAAATGTCCTTGTTTACAATAATTGCTTCCCTGGCATTGTGATCTAATACTGCTGTTGCCTTTAATCTAAGTCATATATGTTTCAGTATCTGTAACCATTCAAGCTTTTGTAACAAGAGACACAAAAAGAAATTACTTTGGCAGGTTTCCTGAGATGTTAGGATAGATGCTATCATTTACAGCCATAGTTGAGGAGAAATCTCTTTAAAGCACAGGGGAATCTGTCCCTGAGACTTTATCTGTTTTATTATAACCTGATGGAATATGAACAGTATCACATATTTTGTGTCCATCCATTGATTGACTAGGTCTTTTGTCTTAAGTGATTGTGACCAATACAAATAATCAATGACTTACTGACAAAATGAAAAGGGATTGCTATAGATCATCTTATAAAAAACCCCAAATGCAATCTGAAACTAGGAAAAGAAATTTAAGCAAAATAGATTCCTCATGGTGCTCATGGGCCCATCAGTCACATCTTTGTGTCTCTGCTAATGGGTACATCTTTTTCTTTCTCTCCAAGATGGGCAACTGGCTCATTTCCCAAGGCCTGGCTTCACCAAGCCTGTGCTTCATCCCCATGCATGGCCTCAGGGATTTCCCTTTCTTGCAAATATAATTTGTCTAGGAATTGATTTAGTGTTTCAGTTTGAGATTTACTCTATTGTTACGCTGTGTGCATAAACAACTTGGTGATTTTCTTTAAAGTCAAATAAGTCAAAGTCATTTCAACAAACAGATCTTAGGACTGATGTTGGATCAGCATTTATTTAAACTTTGCACAATCACAGAGAAATAGTTCTTTTATTTCTAAAAGTTTATTAAGGCCTCAGTTTACACTAGGTGATGTTGTAGGCCCTGGGATTTTGGTCGTAAAGGGACAGATAAACTCCCTTCTCTCATGGTAGGTATGTTGCAGGGGGAACCACAGTGAATGAATTAACAAAAAGAAAGAGAGACGGAAGGAGGTAGAAGAAGGGAGAGAGAGAAAGAGGAGGGAGAAAGAGGAGAGAGGGAGAAAAGGAAGAAGGCAAAGACTACAAAGAAAGGAAATTAGAAAGAAAGGGGAGAAGGGGGAAGGGAGAGATGTTAGGAGCAATAGGAATTCTGAAACAAGCAAGAGATAGAGTATGTGTGTGTAAACCATAGCCTTTACAAGTATCACAACTCCAGTTCAATGGAATATACAAATTAGAGCCATGTGAATTTTAAAGGTCAGGAACCTCTAACAACCCAGCATTGTTTCACTGATGGGCTATGGCCATGTGGGTCTTTGCAGTGTTCCTGAAAAGAATGTGATGTGAAAACAACCACTCCCCACTCCCACAATAGAAAAAGAATACTACTGCATTTCAATTATGCCCTCTTCTTGAAGACTCATAACCAGTATTACTGTATGAAAGATTCTCGAAATTTACCCTGGTCTTCTGCATTGGAGACTTGGGTTCAATCCCTGGGTTGGGAAGATTCCCTGGAGAAGAAAACGGCAACCCACTCCAGTACTCTTGCCTAGAAAATTCCATGGACGGAGGAGCTTGGTGCAGGCTACTGTCCATGGGGTCACAAAGAGTCGGGCATGACTGAGCAACTCCCCTTTCCCTTTCTTTCTTTCTGCATTACAGGCAGATTCTTTACTGACTGAGCCACCAGGAAAACCCACAATACTGGCGTGGGTAGCCTATCCCTTCTCCAGGGGATCTTCCCAGCCCAGGAATCGAACTGGGGTCTCCCGCGTTGCAGGCAGATTCTTTACCAGCTGAGCCACCAGGAAAGTCCTAGTCTATTAAACTGGTTTTGATAATGGAAACTTTGTTTCCCGTTCTACTTATTATCTTGCACCTTACCTGTTCTAATGGTTATCACATGAGTAGGATGGCTAGTGGAAGAGGTATCTGTAAGCAGAAAGCACTATCACCTGGACACTCAGCCTTACTCGAGAGTAGTCAAAAGATAGTAAAAAGGGGATACCTACATCCTAAGCATTTATAGTATGAGTATGGGCCAGCTCGGTTCATTAACACCTGTTCTGTGCCAGTCCTGGGAATCAAGGTATGAGTAAGGCATCTTCTTCTGCCTTCAAGAAGACCCAGGAAGATATGGTACAATAGAATAGGTATTTCCATGTAAATTAAGATTTAAATCAGTATTACTTGCTCCAGTAGAAAGACACAAGATACCAGGGAAGCACAGAGATTACCTGGTTAAGGAGTTATAAGGGATATCATAGAAGACTTCCTAGAGGAGGTGACAGGAATTACACATGTAACATCACTGGAGAATAATCAATGCTGTACAGCTATCATATGGGAAATGCTCCAAACCCTAAATCTACAGACTTTTTTCTGCTTTCTCTCTCTCTTCCTTCCTTCTCTCCATTTTCCCTTTTCTCTGGGACTACATGTGGACTATAGATTGTCTTCTTTCTCCTTTCAGCCTTTTTCTTGAAACCACCAGCATCTAAACATGCTCAAGTCCCTGTTATTAAAAATGAAACAAGTGAAACCAATCCTCTCCTTAAAAATTCCTTTCCTGATACTTTGTCTCCCTCCACTTCCCTTCCCTTTACAGCCTGTCCTTCTGCAAGGGTTACCTTTACTCATGTCTCCATTTCCTCACCACTTCCTGCTCACCAAGTCCAAAATGCCTTAGGATGACAACAAGCCACTGGTTGCTAAGGTGACCAGTAACCACCATGTTTCTAAATCCAATGACCATCTTTCAGCTCTCCATTACTTAACATCTCTGGAGTATTTCTTCATATTAACTGATCACTCCCCACCCTCTTGAATTACACTCTCTCTTTGGCTTTTGTGACATGATACCTTCCTGATGTTCCTCTTACATCTCTGTTCAATCCCTATTTAGGTCATTAAATATTAGTTAGTGGAGACTTAGTCATAGGACCCCTGTACTTTGCACTCTGTATTTTTAACTCTACTTTCTGCCTTGGTTTCATTGATTACCTAGATTCAGTTATTACTTACATATGATGAACCACTGATATAAATCTTCAGCTTAGCTTCCAGAACATAGACCTGTCTATCTGGCATGTACACTTGAATGCTTTCTAGGTACCTTGATCTCAGCATATCCACAATGTCAAGTTTAGTCCTTTTTCATCATCCTCTGTCTCAGTGAATAGCATCCCCATATGTCCAGTTCCATAAGCCTGAATCACGGGAGCCATACTTGACCTCCTCTTTCATCTCTGCATATCCAATCTGTCAACAGGCTCTCCCAACTTCCAAATCTGTACATATCTCTTTCCGCTGTCACATCTTAGCCAAAGTAGCCACCATTTTTCACTTGTGTTTACTGTATGGTTAGCCAAGTGTTTTTTAAATGCAAACTGACCAGACCTCCTGCCTACTCTTAGCTGGAAGACCAAAATCTTTAGTATGGTCTACAAGGCCCTTCTTATGTTTATTCTTGCATTGCTTGACTCATTGCTTTAAGAAGGTGTTTTGAATACACACCCTGTTCAAAGTACCATGGAAACATGCATGCTAAGTCACTGAGTCATGTCTGACTCTTGGTGACCCTGTGAACTGTAGCCCTCCAGGCTCCTCTGTCCATGGGATTCTCCAGGTAAGAAAACTGGAGTGGGTTGCCATGCCCTCCTCCAGAGGATCTTCCTGACCCGGGGATCGAACCCGCATCTCTTACGTCTCCTGCATTGGCAGACGGGTTCTTTACCACTAGCGCCACCTGGGAGGCCCATGCACTTTTCAAAGCACCAAGGAAACAGTGATAAACAAAACAAATGAAGCTCCTGTCCTCATCATGGAGCCATGAAATATATATTCTAGTGGGGGAGATTAACAATTAAAAAGTATAAAAAGTAGAGACTTATTTTCAGGGGTGATAAGGACTATGAAGAAATATTAAGTAGTGCAGGGATTACAGAGTAACCAGCCAGGAGTAATTTTAGAAAGGTGGTGAGAGAAGCCTCTTTAGAGAGGGGCCTCCCACACAGAGCACTAAAGGAGGTGAGCACACACAAGGTTCTAGCTTTCTGCTCTCTCCTGTTTGTGCTGTAGACTGGCTGATAGTGTTTATTTTTCCCAAAGCTTCACTTCAGTTCAGTTCAGTCGCTCAGTCGTGTCCGACTCTTTGCAACCCCATGAATCGCAGCACGCCAATGAGATGGCTGGATGGCATCACGGACTCGATGGATGTGAGTCTGAGTGAACTCCGGGAGATGGTGATGGACAGGGAGGCCTGGTGTGCTGTGATTCATGGGGTAGCAAAGGGTCGGACATGACTGAGCGACTGAACTGAACTGAATTGAATGTATAAAAACATTGGGAGAATCATGGTTTTAGAACTCCATGCTTTCACTCTAACAGCTCAGATTCAATTCCTGGTCATGAAACTAGGCTCCTGAAAGCTGTGCAGAGCAAACAGACAACACTGATACTATGTTGTATATCTGAATCTAATATAATACTGGAGGTCAATTAGACATCAATAGTTTTTAAATGAAATGATTTAATGGGTCAGGGCATTACCTCAACTGGTCCTTCTTTATCCTTCAGTTCAGTTCAGTCGCTCAGTCGTGTTCAACCCTTTGTGCCCCCATGAATCGCAGCACGCCAGGCCTCCCTGTCCATCACCATCTCCCGGAGTTTACTCAGACTCACGTCCGTAGAGTCCGTGATGCCATCCAGCCATCTCATCCTTGGTCATCCCCTTCTCCTCCTGCCCCCAAACCCTCCCAGCATCAGAGTCTTTTCCAATGAGTCAACTCTTCACATGAGGTGGCCAAAAGTACTGGACTTTCAGCTTTAGCATCATTCCTTCCAAAGAAATCCAGGGCTGATCTCCTTCAGAATGGACTGGTTGGATCTCCTTGCAGTCCAAGGGACTCTCAAGAGTCTTCTCCAACACCACAGTTCAAAAGCATCAGTTCTTCAGTGCTCAGCCTCCTTCACAGTCCAACTCTCACATCCATACATGACCACAGGAAAAACGCAGCCTTGACTAGACAGATCTTAGTCGACCAAGTAATGTCTCTGCTTTTGAATATGCTATCTAAGTTGGTCATAACTTTTCTTCCAAGGAGCAAAAGCCTTTTAATTTCATAGCTATAATCACCATCTGCAGTGATTTTGGAGCCCCCCAAAGTAAAGTCTGCCACTATTTCCACTGTTTCCCCATCTATTTCCCAGGAAGTGATGGGACCAGATGCCATGATCTTCTTTTTCTGAATGTTGAGCTTTAAGCCAAGGTTTTCACTCTCCACTTTGACTTTCATGAAGAGGCTTTTTATCTGTAGTGTTGATGAATACGAATTTTATAAAAGTGTCTACCTACATGCTGCATATCAACTAAATTCTCTACAATCTTTTATTAGTTGCTCAACTAAAAGCTTAATTTAAATAGATTTGATGTTTGTGATACCTGTTGGTTGAGCTACTTTGAAATATAGGAGCCTGAGTTGTTCATAGGTTTAAATAAAACTTCCTTGTGGTCAAATGTTAATGTAATATAGGTGCAAACAAAGACAGTGTGGTAATGAATGTGAGGGGAAAGAAATCCATGTAGGATACCATGTTCTTCCTCTTTGAAATACATGTTGCTCTAAATAGACACTTCCCAACTTCTTTACCATGTTCAGATTTGAGTATGGATTAACCTTATATTGACAAATTTTAACAAAAAATTGAAAATAAATTATATGCCTCTTTTCTTTCCTTACTTTGTAGAGAAGGACATACTGAAAGAGTGTTATCAAGACATTGCTTTTCACATACATTCATTAGTAATTCAAAGATTTAGTAGCTGATGGTGATGTTAGTGTAATTAGCAGGAAAAAAATGGAAGAAATGCATGTTGCTATAGCAATATGTTCATCATGAATGATCTACAGCATAAACACCCAGATTAATTTACAAGATGCCAGGTAGAAAGCTGCATGGCTGACTAGGCTACTCTCAGATGCCACAGTATTTGTTTTTATTAAGTATAAACATTACAGTGGAGCTTTCAAGGTATGTGTGCTTGTCACTGTCAATCACACAGGGGTTGCATTCCCAAAGAGTTTTCAATTCACTTTAAATTTTTAACAGATGAAGAGAAACATATTTTTTTCAGAGAATTAAAAACTATATATATGAGCACAGTTGACATTTTGACACTGAAACAAGCCAACAGTCTCCTTGTTCATGGGCAGAGTATGTTTTTGTTTCATCTGATCGCTTGCTTTTGATACCAGAGGTATGGGAGTTTTAATGTGCAAGCGGATTTAAAAATACCGACATTGGAAGCCATGGTGTCAGGAAACCTCTTAAGAAAGCACTTGTGGATATGAGCATAAGCCGGATGACATTTTAGCCCACCATAGTTTAGGGTTATTACTAGAAACTCAAGACAAAAAAGGCATCCTTACCTCATTGGGCAAGGAAATGTGATATGTGGGTGTATATATAGGTGTGTGTTTATGAGCAAGTCTGAAAGATACAGTTGCCAACTGGATGCTTGTTGCCAGTGGTATTTTGGGGCCTGGAGCCAGACACATGGGATGGTACTAGGGACTCACATTCCTCGACTTGGCCAGTGGGGTGATTCTGCAGCGTTGGCACAAAGATAGATCATGTTCATGATTTGACTTTTCTCATTCTCCATTGCCTGAATAGGTCAACTTCAGTGTTGGCTAAAAGCTGGGAGTTAGAATGGGGTAGAAGGTTAAGAGAAAAGCTCAGAAATTTGAGAGACAGTGAAGTTTAGATGGTCCTACCAGTATTCCTTTCCCATTGATACTTTATGGCTCAAAGGGTCATTGAGAGGTTTATATGACTTACGTGAATTGTGTGTAGTTAACAACATTTTCATTAATTTATTCATCATGTAAAAATAGCAGTAAGTGCTCTCATGAAGTTGGTCATTGCATTTTATTCAAAATATTGTATGATAAGACCCAAGAAATGGAGAAGGCACGTTCTAGTGGCACACTGGGTGGTGCTGTAGTGTCCACTGGGGACAAAAGTCAAGTGCACATATACTTCTAGATCATTTGATACAAGTAAGACAAAGTCATTGTCCCTGGGCAACATCTAACTTATAAGGATGCCCAGTACAGAATTCTTGATAGAATGCCAACATGTTGAGGGCAGGACCTTCAAGGACATCAGGAAGAGTAGGAGAGTTGTGGTTGTATTTTTTTTCCCCCCAGTCTGGAGAAGGATTGGGTCTCTGGGATTAACTCCCAACATCTGGTTAAACCATGTATGTTGTGCGATTTGGCCAAGAGAATTTTAAAACTTGAAGCCAGGCCTGGCATTCACTAGTACTATCCCTATGGGATTTAGCCTGGAGGCTAGAGGTTGCCAAACCAAGTTTGGACCCTACATTACTTAGGTTGGATAGACAGTCACTATGTAGAGGAAATGAACAATAAACATTATGTCCTATGGGGTTCCGCAAAGGAAAACAATAAACCTGCCTCAGTCATGGTTCCAATAAAGGATGGGTTGCTTCAGGCTACTGCCCAAATAAAGGCTGTTGCAGGCAGTCAGTCCTAGAAAAGAACGAGTAACTTTCTTTCTTGCCCCACCCTGTTAGGGAGTCAGTTGCTGGCCACCAGTGAAGCTGGTGCTAATCTAATCAGGATGTTTTGCTTTAACTTCTGGTGTGGCTTTTTGTCTGAGTTGAGGAGGAAAAAAGGATTTTTAAAAATGCTCCATTTCAGAGTTGTTTATATTAAGTGTCTCCGTTATTTTCCCAGTACAAATTCTGCATCAGTAAAACTGGTTAGGCATTTAGACTTTTAATCAGATTACTTAAGGTATATGTACAATGCTGTTTTGCTTGGTTCAGCATAACTTTCTTAAAAAATCCCCACACAATAGGAATGGGTCAGACATAACTGAATTTGTCGAGTGATAGGGAAATTCAGGACTAGATTTTATTGTATGTGTTCCTAAGATGTCATAACAATGTAATAAAATACAGTCTTCAGGTACAGCACTTTATATCACTCAGGTGAGAAGATAAATGTAAATGTCCTGTGATACAGGAAGGAACTTGGATGAACCTGATTATCTATTTGACTGAACCACATTACAAGCTCATCTAGAGCACAGTCTGGTCTGATGTGCACTTACTTGTATCAGGTATCTTGCCTGGAACATATCTTAGAATGTAGCTGTTGGTAGATAGGTATTAATGAAGGGCAAAAACTGTTATACAAGGGCCTGGGGAACAGCAATATTTAAGTTCTGCAGTGAGGAAAAAGAGGCAATTAAAGAGAATGAAAGCATACAGGGAACTGGGAGGAAAATCATAAACATACACAAGAATAGAGCTGTGGAAACCACGGAAAGGACGCATTGAGAAGAAAGGTGTGGTCGATAACGCTGCAGAAGTCCTTGGAACAGATACTTTTTCTGCAGTTGTCCCAGCTGTCATTTCATCTTGACAGGTTGATGTTTAGACAGTGGTATCATTCAGGGCATTCTGGAAATGCACCAGAGACTGAAATCCCTATAGTTTTGTATAATTAAAAATGCTCTGCAGATAAGTTTAACAGCATAGGCGCTAGACTACTGTGTCAAGATGACTATTAAATACCAATCTGCAGCTATATATATGACACTAAACATTGGTAACATTTTGATGGTTTTTGTAATCAATTCCCATTCAATATAATGCAATACACAATATATGGTGAAATAGTCTTTCTTTTCATAATGGCATCCAGCTAAGCTCATGATATTCAACTCTTTTTAAGAAAGTGATGGCTTAACTAAGAGAAGATACTTTAATGGATTTCAGTGAAAACAAAGCAGGTGCTATTAAATTCCAAAGTAAAACAAACCACATTTTAAACTATGTTCCATCCTTTACACAATACAAAATGTGTAATCTTCATCAGATAGCAAAGAAAATATTAAAATTCAGTTAAGCAAGACTTTTTGCTACTTTCTTTGGTTGAAAAAATGAATATTTTGAAAAGTTAACATATGTTTTCAATTTGTAAGGCAATGCATTTAATTTCAAACCAATTCATAGTTTCCTTATAATAACCAATAATGAGATTAACCTGGATAAGTATATTTCCAATAGAAACCTACAAGCTGATTAAATCTACCAAAAAAAAAAAAAAAAGGTGAAAACAACAGAAAATAGAAAATAGTAGAAAAGTTACTTTCCTATTCCCTGCATTAGGAACATGTATTAGAGCATTCTTTAAAACAGAGATGTTAGTTGATTTATTCCTAACTAGTCAGGGATAGTATTTAGGAAGAAATAGAGACTTTATTCAAATTTACAGAATTCTGTGGTTGATGTTCCGACATATTTTCAAGAAAGATATAATTATACATCTAAGTGCCTGCTGTCTACAGATTTCAGGTAGTAACCTACAAATTACTGAATAGTGTGATTCTGCAAAAACAGACAGGAAATAAAGCAGTTACTTCTTCAACATGGACTTTGCTTATAGAACTAAGTCTTGCCCACTTGCTAACGTAGTAATGTGTGTAAACAATGATTTTGCTTTGCTTGTTAATGGTCATTGCATAGATTCTTCTCTAAATTCAATTATGTAGCAGACATGAGTTTTCAATGGAACTGATATGATTTCCAACTCCATAGCTGGGACCAGGTAAGTCTAAATTTAGGATAATTCTGTCTCTCTTGACATAGTGATTGCTTCTGGAAACCTTCGCATAAGTAATTAGCAAATGACTTTCTTACTGCCACGAATACTGATCCAGGGTGGGCAGAGACCTAAAGCTGGTCTAAGGATAACAAAGCTCAGGTTGGAAGAGATACTGACTCTCCCTCCTGTGTGTTAACCAGAAAGTGTGAAGCTCAGGCATCATTGGCAGTCCTCTCCCTACCACGCACGTGAAGGGCCAACCTAGCAGAAAGCCTGCCAGGTGGAGGTGATCCATGCAAAAGAGTCATAGATAATCAGGTCTGCCCTGAGGAAATTGAGATCTTCCAACCTCTACACAGTTTACTGGTATGAGATTGTAGTTTATTGGACTGTTTTGAGCTGGGTGTCTTATCACTTGCAGCTAAACGCCTCCTCTGAAGTTAGAAACCCAAGTAAGATGGTAGGTGATGCAAGAGGGCAGCAGAGGGCAGACACACTGAAACCATACTCTCAGAAAACTAGTCAATCTAATCACACTAGGACCACAGCCTTGTCTAACTCAATGAAACCAAGCCATGCCTGCAGGGCAACCCAAGGCGGGCGGGTCATGGTGGAGAGGTCTGACAGAACTTGGTCCACTGGAGAAGGGAATGGCAAGCCACTTCAGTATTCTTGCCTTGAGAACCCCATGAACAGTATGAAAAGGCAAAATGATAGGATATCAAAAGAGAATCTCCCCAGGTCGTTAGGTGCCCAATATGCTACTTGAGATCAGTGGAGAAATAACTCCAGAAAGAATGAAGGGATGGAGCCAAAGCAAAAACAATACCCAATTGTGCATGTGACTGGTGATAGAAGCAAGATCTGATGCTGTAAAGAACAATATTGCATAGGAACCTGGAATGTCAGGTCCATGAATCAAGGCAAATTGGAAGTGGTCAAACAAGAGATGGCAAGGGTGAACGTCGACATTCTAGGAATCAGAGAACTAAAATGGACTGGAATGGGTGAATTTAACTCAGATGACCGTTATATCTACTACTGTGGGCAGGAATTCCTCAGAAGAAATGGAGTAGCCATCATGGTCAACAAAAGAGTCCGAAATGCAGTACTTGGATGCAATCTCAAAAATGACAGAATGATCTCTGTTCATTTCCAAGGCAAACCATTCAATATCACAGTTATGCAAGTCTATGCCCCAGCCAGTAATGCTGAAGAAGCTGAAGTTGAACGGTTTTATGAAGACCTACAAGACCTTTTAGAACTAACACCCAAAAAAGATGTCCTTTTCATTATAGGGGACTGGAATGCTAAAGTAGGAAGTCAAGAAACACCTGGAGTAACAGGCAAATTTGGCCTTGGAATGCACTCAAAAATGACAGAATGATCTCTGTTCATTTCCAAGGCAAACCATTCAATATCACAGTTATCCAAGTTCTCCTACAGCTGATATTTATTTGTTTTCTTGATTACCACTCAATATAGTATCCCAACTGAAAAAAGGTTGTACACCCAGCACTTAATTATTTGTAGACTTTTTGATAGTGGCCACTCTAACTGGTGTGAGGTGATATCTCATTGTAGTTTTGACTTTCATTTCTCTAATAATGAGTGATGCTGAGCATCTTTTCGTGTGTGTGATAGGGAATGTGGAGAAAAGGGAGTCTTCTTGCACTGTTGGTGGGAATGTAAACTGATACAGCCAATATGGAAGATGGTATGGATATTCTTTAAAAAACTAGGAATAAAACCACCATATGACCCAGCAATCCCACT
This sequence comes from Oreotragus oreotragus, assembly GCA_006410675.1. Classification (NCBI taxonomy): domain Eukaryota; kingdom Metazoa; phylum Chordata; class Mammalia; order Artiodactyla; family Bovidae; genus Oreotragus; species Oreotragus oreotragus. Next base: position 343,395 of record SJYX01003771.1, read on the forward strand.
ACTAGTCATATATCCTGAGGGAACCAAAACTGAAAAAAGACACATGTACCCCAATATTTATTGTAGCACTATTTACAATAGCTAGAACATGGAAGCAACCTAGATGTTCATCCGCAGATAGATGGATAAAGAAGCTGTGGTACATATATACACTGGAATATTTAATAGCCATAAAAAGGAATACATTTGAGCCAGTTCTAATGAGGTGGATGAACCTAGAGCCTATTATACAGAGTGAAGTAAGTCAGAAAGAGAAAGGTAAATATTGTATACAAGGGAACGACCAAGGAGGAGATGGCTGGATGGCATCACTGACTCAATGGACGTGAGTCTGGGTGAACTCCGGGAGTTGGTGATGGACAGGGAGGCCTGGCGTGCTGCAATTTATGGGGTCACAGAGTTGGACACGACTGAGTGACTGAACTGAACTGAACTGATCTGAATACATATATATGGAATCTAGAAAGATGGTACTGATGAATTTATTTGCAGGGCAACAACGGAGATGCAGACATAGAGAACAGATTATGGACATGGGAGGTGGGGGAAAAAAGAGAGGGTGAGATGTGAGGAGAGAGTAACATGCTGCTGCTGCTGCTAAGTCGCTTCAGTCGTGTCCGACTCTGTGCAACCCCATAGACGGCAGCCCGCGAGGCTCCCCCATCCCTGGGATTCTCCAGGCAAGAACACTGGAGTGGGTTGCCGTTTCCTTCTCCAATGCATGAAAGTGAAAAGTGAAAGTGAAGTCGCTCAGTCGTGTGTAACTCTTAGCGACCCCATGGACTGCAGCCTACCAGGCTTCTCCGTCCATGGGGTTTTCCAGACAAGAGTACTGGAGTAGGGTGCCATTGCCCTCTCCGGAGAGTAACATAGAAACTTACATTACCATATGTAAAATAGATAGCCAATGGGAATTTGCTATATGACTCACGGAACTCAAAAACGGGCTCTGTAACAACCTAGAGGGGTGGGATGGGGAGAGAGATGATAGGGAGGTTCCATAGCAAGGGGACATATGTATGCCTATAGGTGATTCATGTTTGTATTTGGCAGAAAACAATAAAATTTGTAAAGCAATTATCCTTCAATTAAAAAAATAAAAAAAAATTTTTTTAAAGAAAAAAGTTTGCAAAACTTTAAAAAGATGTTCTTGGGTTCTCTAACTGCTTTTCACATTCTCTGTGTACCTCAGAGAATATAATCACTCCTCGTCAATTGAGGGAAGGTTGTGTTGGATGCTGCAAATGTGCTGTAGGAACGAGAGTTGCAAGGGTACCGGGGAGGGGCTCGAGACAGCACCCTCTTCAGTACAGACGGTCTCATCGCTGCTCTGTGCTCAAGAGGGGCTGTGAGCACCTTCCTGGTTGAGCTTCCATGGGAGGCTTTACTCTTGCAGCACATGGCTGTTCTGATCTAGGCTGTTCATTCATGAACCACCAGCTCTTCNCGATGATCCAACGGATGTTGGCAATTAACCCAGGGAAAAATGCAAGGTCTTTCTCTGCTTTCCAGGTTAAAGGTTTTGAACGCTTTGAAGATTAAGAAGATACATGTGACAGAGTATGTCATGTTCAGGGTAAAATAGAATTACTAACATTCATATAAGGTCAGGAATTTGTGTTCAGTAGAGATAAAAACAGGTAGCACTTAGTAAAATGAAACCCAAGCACATTAGATCAGTATGCAAGATATCAATCTTTTATTCAGCAAATATATATATTGAGTATTCAGTTTACTTTATGGAAGGCTCTGTCTTAGATGCTGGAGATGTTTTCCTCTACTTAAGCTTATGTTACGGTGCTCATATCATAATGTAATTAAAGACAACTCTTGATGATTAAAGCGTGACATGGGATCCACGCCAGCCTTTCCCCAGAGAGAGAGCCAAAGCCTCCCTCTTGATTCAAGAAGTCCTGCAGGGGAATATGTAAACAAGCAAGGATGTCTTCGGGAGAATCAGGTAAGGGAGCATTGGCAGGTCATGACCCTGCCCTCTGAATACAGATTTGGGAGAAGGGGAAAAGTGGTTGGTGAATTACATTTAACTTTTTATTGAGCATTATCCTGACGTGCTTTTCATGTGTCTTGAATACTCTGAATTTGCTCTTTTTTTTTTCTCCCCTTGGTCTTCTAAAAATGAGCTTTGTAGATAAGGTCAACTGAAGTTCAATGCTTCTTTTTCTCAGGTCTGTGTGCCTTTAAGATATGCAAATCTTCTCTCCATACCAGTGGATTGTGTTGCCTATCCTTTCTTTTCAAACTTCTGAGAGGATTTGCCTAATATAAAATATAAGATAGCTAACATTTTACTTAGGACTCGCCATGAGCTAGGACACATATCAAACATTTTAAAAGGTGCAGTGTTTGGCTGGTTTTCTTCTTATGCCCATTGCATGGATGAGGAAAACTGAGAGTTAGCAGATTTAGGTAGTTTGTCCAAGTAAGTGATTGCGGTGGGGTCATACCCAGATCCAGCTTCAACGCCCTTGACGTTAAACAGTTAACGTCTCACCACTCAACACGAGAGTATGGAGTGCCTCCTGTGTGCTAGATCCTCTGGACACTGGGGATATGGAGGGCAGGAGAACAGACAGAGGTCTTGCCTGTAGATATTTTTTCGGCTATGTGGGGGAACCATAAACAATGAAACAAACATGAAATATGCTATCAGGGAGTGAGAGTTGTATGGGCAATTTGATCCTGTATGGATAGCTACATGTGGATATGTGTTGATTACAAACGTGACTGAAAAAAAGACTAGAAAGACACGCACTGTAAGGGTGATTACCTCTGGGTGGTCAGATTTTTGTTTTCTTCTTCTCATGTTTTTGAACATTTTCAAATATTCTGCAGCAGCTGTATACTTTCAACATAATCAGATGAGACCCATAAAGATTATTAAAAACAGAATTTAATCTTAGAAAATCTTGAAAAACTGCATAGAGTTTAGGCACCCTCCTCTTACCCTCTTTTGTTTCAGTTTGAAGCAAAGTGTGTATTTTTGCCATCCGTGCCAGTGTCTGACATATTTATCCCTGCCCCCAGGGATCATGTTGGTTCCCTCTGTCCCAAGCTTCTCTAAGTTTGTGCACACCAGTCCTTCCCAAGGCTGGCTCCACACGTGAATCTCCTGGGCAGTGTTTCAAATACTGATGCCGAGCCTCAACCCCCAGACCTGCTGAAGCACAAGCTCTGTGTGTGTGTGTCTCCCAGGTGACTCTGTCATGCATCCAGGGTTAAGAAGCCTTGGATGGTGAGCCCCCTCCCCATGTTCCTCAGTGCTCTCAATTTTGGGGGAGCAGCCAGAGCACCTCCTTCCTCTCAGTCTCACCAGGTCTAGGACGCTCAGGAAAGAGAAGGAGGAGGGAAAGACCCCAGCAGGTGGGCAGATCCTAGCCCTCCCAGCACCAGGCTGCAGCCCCCACCACCCTCCTGACCGACTTACTCAGGGCCTGCAGAGCAAGCGAGTGACTCAAGCCCTGGTGGCCAGCAGGGATTGTTAACAAAAGCTGAGTGCTGTGCAGATGGGAGCAGAGGGCACACTCCAGCCACACTAGAATTCTCACCGTTCCGGAACACAGCGCTGGCTGTCACAGCTTCGGGCCTTTGCCTGTGCTGCCCTTTCAGACTGAAATGTCCTTTGATGCCACCTCCCTCCTCCCCTGGGGCTGACTCCTCCTGCTCCTCCTTGAAAGCTGAGCTCTGTGAGCTCCTCCCTGACCCTCCGCTCCCCTGACAGGACGACTCCCTCCCTCTTCATCTGTGGCTCCAACCAGCAGGAATTTGTTCCCAGCATTAAGGCAGCACTTCAGACCTTGTGTTGCCTGGGGAGGTGTCTGCCTCACTGGCTGGGTGGGGAGCCCGCAAGGGCAGCGCATGTCCTCATTCCTCCCTGTGCCTCACACAACCGACTGGCGAATAGAAGAGCCCAGTTCAGTGCCAGCTTTGTTCCTATGGCTGACTGCATCCCCAGCCACTAAGCCTGTGGTGTCTGCCTACACAGATTAGAAATGCAGACTCCTGGATCCCACCTCAACCAGATCCTGCCTTTGGCAAGGTCTCCAGGTGATTCAGATACACACTAAGGTTTGAGAAGCATCAGTAGGCCCCCAAATTCTCAACTTCCTTAGCTGTAAAATGGGCATAGTAACTGCTAACTCCTAGGGTTGTTGTGAGGGTTGAATAAGCAGCATACTCAAGGGTATCTACTGCAGAACAAAATGCACGGGGGACATTTTTATTGTTTTTGCTTAATAAATGTTGCCCTGGGAGCAAGCAGGAGTCTGCGGTGGACCACATTAAGAGGTCTGGGGTCTGCCCCAGTGAGACTTAAGTGCTGGAGTGGAACAGACTTCCCAGCCCTCCAGTGGGAAGTGGGAGGGGAAGATGGGCTCCCTGTGGCCCACGGGTGTGGGTAGGACCCGTGGTCTCTCCTGTACCTTTTAAGGGGCCTGATCCTTGCAAAACCCAAGTGTGTGTTGAGCGTCAGTGCTCTGCCCTGCTGAGCCAGCCTCATTGCCCCCATCCCACTGTCCCCACCTGGGTCTTCCTCACTTTGTGAAGTCCATTATCTGAACTGGGAAAACCCCTGTAAGATCTCAAAGAGTTGCAGGTAATTCATACATGATCCAAGCTGCAGAACAGGAAAGTATGGTTATTTGGGGTGGGCATCTTGATTATTAATTAGACATTCATTCCTGGGCTTCCGAGGTGGTGGTAATGGTAAAGAACATCCTGGCCAATGCAGGAGGCCATTGTAAGAGACGCAGGCTCAATTCCTGGGTCGGGGAGATCCCCTGGAGGAAGAAATGGCAACCCACTCCAGTATTTTGCCTGGAGAATCCCATGGACAGAGGAGCCTGTGGGCTACAGTCCATAGGGTCGCAAAGAATCGGAGGCAGCTGAGGCAGCTTAGCACACAGGCACACTGATTACTAATTCCTTACAGCACAAGAAATATACCATGTCATCACTCACTTATGAGGACTTTTTTCAATCTACTGTATAATTTTGTATTTATTTAATCTTTGATGATCATGATGAGCTCTACACAGAGGTCAGTTCTGAGGAAAGTTATTAGGGTTTCATGAAAGAGCTGGGGAAACACTGCTCCCAACTAGTGATGTCTTTCTGACTTGGAATTCCCAGACTCAGTTGCTGCTGGAGAGATAAGACCACATATCTGTCTAGCTCCCAGGCCACCTCCTCTCTCTGGGGCAGGGACAGAAACGAGACATCTCTCTGCTCTCATCAGATCCTGTCAGCCAGGGCAGATAACCAAGGGAAATGATATCAGTTAAGTGACACCAGCCTCAAGTTTGAACCTTCAGACCTCACTCCCAGACAAATTAGGTCAAGGTTGCTCTTCAGTCCACTCTCTGAGACACGATAGAGAAGCCCGACCCGTGAAGCCAACAGAAGCCCCTGGGAAGACACAAACAGGTGGAAGGCATGCTTATTTTTCAGGGACATGGCCTGAGGCTGTTTCGGGCCAGGATTGAGAGCTGAAGACTCTGGGCAGCCAGCAGACAGACATTTCTGGCAAGGCTAGAAGGCAGTTTGAGGGTAAGGTTGGACTGACGTCTAATTATGCAGCAGACTCAGAACACACAACAGATTGGCATCGTAGTGAAGTGGCAAAGCAGGAGCAGGAAGCCAGCAGGTGCAGCGCTGAGGCCGTCTAAGTATGAGAATTTGCCTTCTAGGACCTTACGATCTAATAGGAAGGATTAGACTCCCAGCTTCAAAGAGTTCAGATAAATGCAGCTGTGGCCAGAGTAAGTCAGCATCTGCTCCAGCCTTCATTCTCAGATAGCACTCAGAGGTAGTAGAGAGTGAATGGAACTAGAAAGTGAAGTGTTGAACTTGGTTTTATACAGTGTGATAGAGGGAAAATTGACATACAGTCAACTACACTTACCTAAAATATACCTTGATATGTTTTGTGATCTGTATACACCTGCGAAATCCATATCACAAACAAGGTAATGAACATATCCATCACTTTTGGAGTGATGTTCTTTTGTAAACCTATTCCTTCTATCCTTCCCTGCTCTTCCAGTCCCCAGGCAACCACTGATTAGCTGTCACTATAGAATACTTTGCATATTATAGAATTTTATGTACATAGTATCATGCAATATGTACTCTTGTCAGACTTCTTTCACTTAGCATAATTGTTTTGAGATTCATTCATGTTATTGCATGCATCCTACTTTCCTTTTTACTGCTGAGTAATGTTCAGTTATTTTGCCAAGAGTTTTGCCAAGAGAACTCACTTGTCATAGCAAACACCCTCTTCCAACAACACAAGAGAAGACTCTACACATAGACATCACCAGATGGTCAATAGTGAAATCAGATTGATTATATTCTTTGCAGCCAAAGATGGAGAAACTCTATACAGTCAGCAAAAGCAAGACCAGGAGCTGACAGTGGCTCAGATTATGAACTCCTATTGCCAAATTCAGACTTAAATTCAAGAAAGTAGGGAAAACCACTAGACCATTCAGGTATGGCCTAAATCAAATCCCTTATGATTATACAGTGGAAGTAAGAAATAGATTTAAGGGGCTAGATCTGATAGACAGAGTGCCAGATGAACTATGGATGGATGTTCGTGACATTGTACAGGAGACAGGAATCAAGACCATCCCCATGGAAAAGAAATGCAAAAAAGCAAAATGGCTGTCTGGGGAGGCCTTACAAATAGCTGTGAAAAGAAGAGAAGTGAAAGGCAAAGGAGAAAAGGAAAGATATAAGCATCTGAATGCAGAATTCCAAAGAATAGCAAGAAGAGATAAGAAAGCCTTCCTCAGCGATCAATGCAAAGAAATAGAGGAAAAGAACAGAATGGGAAAGACTAGAGAGCTCTTCAGGAAAATTAGAGATAGCAAGGGAACATTTCATGCAAAGATGGGCTTGATAAAGGATGGAAATGGTATGGGCCTAACAGAAGCAGAAGATATTAAGAAGAGGTGGCAAGAATACACAGAAGAACTGTACAAAAAAGATCTTCATGACCAAGATAATCATGATGGTGTGATCACTCACCTAGAGCCAGACATCCTGGAATGTGAAGTCAAGTGGGCCTTAGAAAGCATCACTACGAACAAAGCTAGTGGAGGTGATGGAATTCCAGTTGAGCTGTTTCAAATCCTGAAAGATGATGCTGTGAAAGTGCTGCACTCAATATGCCAGCAAATTTGGAAAACTCAGCAGTGGCCACAGGACTGGAAAAGGTCAGTTTTCATTCCAATCCCAAAGAAAGGCAATGCCAAAGAATGCTCAAACTACTGCACAATTGCACTCATCTCACATGCTAGTGAAGTAATGCTCAAAATTCTCCAAGCCAGATCGATAATACATGAACTGTAAACTTTCCGATGTTCAAGCTGGTTTTAGAAAAGGCAGAGGAACCAGAGATCAGATTGCCAACATCCACTAGATCATGGAAAAAGCAAGAGAGTTCCAGAAAAACATCTATTTCTGCTTTATTAATTATGCCAAAGCCTTTGACTATGTGGATCACAATAAACTGTGGAAAATTCTGAAAGAGATGGGAAT
>SJYX01003771.1:353389-397773 GCA_006410675.1 Oreotragus oreotragus
CTCCAAAATCACTGCAGATGGTGATTGCAGCCATGAAATTAAAAGATGCTCACTCCTTGGAAGGAAAGTTATGACCAACCTAGGTAGCATATTCAAAAGCAGAGACATTACTTTGCCAACAAAGGTCTGTCTAGTCAAGGCTATGGCTTTTCCAGGGGTCAGGTATGGATGTGAGAGTTGGACTGTGAAGAAAGCCGAGCGCCAAAGAATCGACGCTTTTGAACCGTGGTGTTGGAGGGGACTCTTGAGAGTCCCTTGGAGTGCAAGGAGATCCAAGAAGTCCATTCTAAAGGAGATCAGTCCTGGATGTTCTTTGGAAGGAATGATGCTAAAGCTGAAACTCCAATACTTTGGCCACTTCATACGAAGAGTTGACTCATTGGAAAAGACCCTGATGCTGGGAGGGCTTGGGGGCAGGAGGAAAAGGTTACGACAGAGGATGAGATGGCTGGATGGCATCACTGACTCAATGGACGTGGGTTTGGGTGGGCTCCGGGAGTTGGTGATGGACAGGGAGGCCTGGCGTGCTGTGATTCATGGGGTCACAAAGAGTTGGACACGACTGAGCAACTGAACTGAACTGAATGTTCAGTTGTATGCTGCTATTTATTTATCCATTCACCTGATGATGGGTATTTGAGCTGTTTTTAGATTTTTGCAGTTATTGCTTTATGTTGTTTTATTCTATATTCATTTATTTTAGCTATATTTCTGCTGTAAACACTTACAGACAAGTCTTTGTATGGACATATTTTTCATTTCCCTTTGTAAATGCTTCATAGTATAATGACTGCATCATATGGCACATGTGTATTTAAGTTGGCAAGAAATTGCTGGTCTGTTTCCAAACTGGTTTTATGCATAAAATATTTGGGTTACTGAGATGGCTGAATGGCATCACCGACTCGATGGACGTGAGTTTGAGTGAACTCCGGGAGTTGGTGCTGGACAGGGAGGCCTGGCGTACTGGAATTCATGGGTTCACAAAGAGTCAGTCATGACTGAGCGACTAAACTGAAATGAATACTAAAAAAATTGTTTTTGTGAAGTTTAAATTTCACAGAGTGCTCTATATTTTATCTGGTAATTCTATCCCCAAATAAAAGCTTAAAATCTGACCACTCTCTCCCAGATCAAGAATTGGCTAATTTTTTCTGTAAAGAGTCAGACAGTAATTTAGGCTTTATGACTTACTGGCTGTAGTTGCTCAACTGTGCCCATTATATTTTGATGAGAGCCATAGACAGTATATAAATGAATGAGCATGGCTATGATCTAATAAAATTTTATTTACAAAAAAAAGAGACAGCTGCATTGGACTGACCATAGTTTGCTGACCTCTATCTTAGGTCACTGATTTCCAAGGTGTGGTTCTGTTATCAAACGCAAGTTTGTGTGCCCGATGCACAGTGAAGTCAAACAGTAGTGAAACATCAGAATTTGAAGCTAAGAAAGCTTTACTGCACGTCCATTGGAGGAAAACAAAGGAGTGGCTCATGCACCCGCCCCGCCCCTCCCCAAACCCTGAACTACCCAAAGAGTTTCAGCTAGGCATCTGTAAAGGATGAGAGAGGGGTGTGGTTTGTTGCTGCAAATTTATTGGTGAGGGATTTCTTTGTTCTTGCAGCTATCTACATAGGTCAGGTTAGGATATTCCTGTAAATCTCCAACAGGACAATTATTATTCCCTGTTCTGCAACTTTTAATCTCTGTATGAATGGAAAAGTGTTATACCCCTAAACATCAGAGTCTTGAGAATGGGTTATCCTGTATATTTCAGGCTATTGGCAACATTCTTAACTTGAAGCAAAAAAAAAAAAAAATACAAAGGTTAAAATAAAATAAACAGATCTAATATGGAGTCAGATTTGTTCTTCCCTATCACAGTTCCAAGAAAATAAAATAACTATAATAAGGATTTTATTTTCTTGGGCTCCAAAATCACTGCAGATGGTGACTGCAGCCATGAAATTAAAAGATGCTTGCTCCTTGGAAGGAAAGCTATGGCAAACCTAGACAGCACTTTAAAGAACAGAGACACCACTTTGCCAACAAAGGTTTCCCAGTAGTCATGTACTGATGCAAGTTGGACCATAAAGCTGAGCACTGAAGAATTGATGCTTTGAATTGTGGTGCTGGAGAAGACTCTTGAGAGAGTCCCTTGGACTGTAAGGAGATCAAACCAGTCAATTCTAAAGGAAATCAATCCTGAGTATTCATTGGAAGGACTGTTGCAGAAGCTGAAGCTCCAATGCTTTGATCACCTGATGCAAAGAGCTGACTCATTGGAAAACACCCTGATGCTGGGAAAGATCGAAGCCAAGAGGAGAAATGGGCAGCAGAGGATGAGATGGTTAGATAACATCACTGACTCAGTGAACATGAATCTGAGCAAACTCTGGGAGATAGTGGAGGGCAGAGGAACCTGATATGCTATGAGGTCACAAAGAGTCAAACATAACTTAGCAACCGAGCCACCACAACAAGAAAATTACAGTTCCAAGATCAGTGACAGTATCACCTGGGACCTTGGTAGAAAAGTAAATTCTGTGTTTCTGCCTGAGACCTACCAACCCAGAAGCTCTAGGGATGGGAAATCTGAACGAATATGTCTTTATTATTCTTATGCCCAGGCAGAGGTGAGAACATTTATAAAGAGTGGTTAATGAATATTAGATTCAGGGCCCACTCACGTTTTAAGATTTCAAAGCACGAATGTAAAAGGAATTAATTTCTTTCAAATTAACAGATTTTCTCTCTCCCAAGTTATCAAATAATAAAGATATGCTTAAAAGTGGAATTAGGTTCAGATTAGGAATGTAAAAACAATGCTGTTCTTTATTCAAAGGTCCCTTTTCTTTGCCCAGAAACTAAGAATGCACTTAATAAATGCCATTAACCACCTTCTCATAATGCCATCCCCCTGGGCAGAGTTGGTTAGACTAATTCTCACTCCTCCTTCCCACTGGGTAAGGAAACTAACATAAACTAATTTATACAGGGTAATACACTATGATTTTCTACCAGAAAGGATATTATTCCTCACAAAGACAAATTACTAAATCAATCAGCCACATTTCCTTTTGGCTAATTCCCCTCCTAAGCCTTTCCAGTACATCCCACCCTGACAAACAACAATCTGTCAAAATATTATAGGCATAGGAAAGGAAGACATGAAAATTCATTAAATGCCTGTTCTGTTATGAAACAGCCTCAATTAAGGTCTTAGACACTATTTTTTCTGCTTTATAGTCATTGATTTGTTTTGTTTCATTAACAAGTGATCAAAGGGCTTTGGGCAGAGGCTTTTGGTCTTTTCCACCCCCTCAAAAAAAGAGTATTATTAATTAGTTGGTCCTTTTACAAGTAGGTAATGGCTAGTGGGGGTTCAGAAGTTCTTGGGTCTGTCCCCAAGAAGAAACCAGCAAATAAAAACCCTTGACCCTGGGGAAAATAACAGCTTCCCTTGTCTGCCTTCATAAATTTCACTTTGAACACTCCATCAATTTGAACAGGCAACTAAAAAAGAAAAAAAAAATTGCACACACACAACAGTAATTTGGGCTCAAGTTAATTAAGCAGCTCTGAACAGGAGTTCTCAGGGCAGGTGGAATAAGGCCAAGAAACTGGAAACCAGTTTGGCAGAATCTTATCAAGAGTCACAAAGTTCTTTGTGAAAGGATGAAGACTTCTTCCCAACAGTTATAAATCTCCTCGTAAAATATCCTTTTTGAAATGTCTCATATGGATTCTTTTCTTCTTCAGAACTAAATTTGGTAACTACAAAGGAATGGACAAATTTGACAACTGTATATATAACTATGAGATGAAAACTAAATATATCCATCCATGGAGAAGAGGGGCTCACTACTGCAAATGAAGGTGGTATTTGTGAATCTCTCCCAGGAGGAGGTATTTTTGAGAAATCTTTCCTAAAGTGGAAATGTTCCCACTGTTTAATATTTGCCATGTGACTGACCAGGTTTAGTGTACCTATCTTTGAACAGCTGATCTGCTTAAAAATAAATGTAGCATCCAGCAAGCACCCAGGATATAGGATGCAATAAATATTTGTGAATAGTGATCACAATGTTCCTAGAGTCTAACATGCGTCATATCTACTTGGTTCTAAATGCTTTACACACTTTAAATGTGAGTATACAATGCTTGTAAGAACTCTTTAAGGGAGATGTCACTTTTGGCATTTAACAGATAAGCAAAGTTAAAAGCAAGAAAATAAGTTATTTGCCTTCAGATGACATAGCTGATTAGTAAACTAGCAGAGATTTGAACTAGATCCTTTCAGTTTTAAAATCTTGTCCACCACATATGTCTTCCTCTCTTTAGTTTCTATACAACTGGGTAGATGACCATTGCATAGCTATTAATACAATAAATATAATAATTTTAAAATGCATGTTTAATTAACTTTTATTTATCACAGTTAATTTTCTTTCTACCTCAACAGAGTATAGTTATTTTAAGCAACTTAGAAAATGTCAAAGTTGGAAATAGTCAAAATAATCGCAGTAAGACCTTGTATACTTGAATGCTAAAATTTAATGTTTTTACTGGAGAAATGCAAAATTTCCTCTATCCAACTATCTTGGAGCCTTAAGATAGCCTTAGAGACAAAATAGTGGTCAAAAACCATAGACAAATCCAGGCTCTACTGCTTGAAACTGCATGATTTCGGACAGTCTCAACCTCACTTTTGTAAAGTAGGGGGAAAAGTGGGATTTATTTTATGGGGTTGTTGGGGAGATAATAGCATATAAAAACTGTTGGCCTATTCCTATCACATAATAGGCATTCAGAGAATTTTACTTTCCCTTTTTACTTTCCTTATGATCTAGTTTGCCACTATTTCTAAGCTCCTGTTTGATAAGCATGACAGGCAAATACACTCTGCTTGTAAAGTTGAAATCCTGTCCCACTATATATACATATATATGTGTATAAATATATGTGTGTAAATAAAATATTTCTTTAGTTTTGTGGTATATAAAAATGCAGTTATCTAAATTCTTTCTGCCATTTTTTGAGTAGAAAAATCTCTCTCCAAGTATTTCCTCTTCTGGTATTTCAGTCAGCAAGACAAACAGACTAAGGAAGTTGCAACCAAAAAATGCCAGACAAACCACACACACAAGCACACACACCAGGGAAGGCAGTATTTGTCAATCAAAAGTAGGAAGAAGGAGCCTTGCTTATCTGAGAGCCCCTAAAATCCCCTTGAAGATTCTTTCAAAAAAGAAAAAAATAAAGTGTCTTCTTCATTAGAAGAATGCAGGAGAAATCCCCATGTCCCTCTCACCTTTTCAGCCAGGTACAGAACCAGCTTATGCCCCAAGGGCATCATTAAGTTAACTGAGGAAGGATCGCTGACAGGTGAGACAGACTGGAAGGTTTTCGTTTTCTGGGCAGTTCTCCTCCCACACCCTGCTCCACTGCCCACCAGCACCTGCCAGATCACAGAAACAGAGCAGGTCAGCCCCTCTCAGGAGCTGCTTTGAGATCAAGCCAGCCATGTTGAAAGACCTGGTCTATGTTCAGTTCAGTTCAGTCGCTCAGTCGTGTCTGACTCTTTGTGACCCCATGAATCACAGCACGCCAGGCCTCCCTGTCCATCACCAACTCCCGGAGTTCACTCACATTCACATCCATCAAGTCAGTGATGCCATCCAGCCATCTCATCCTCTGTCGTCCCCTTCTTCTCCTGCTCCCAATCCCTCCCAGCATCAGGGTCTTTTCCAATGAATCAACTCTTCGCATGAGGTGGCCAAAGTACCGGAGTTTCAGCTTTAGCATCATTCCTTCCAAAGAAATCCCAGGGCTGATCTCCTTCAGAATGGACTGGTTGGATCTCCTTGCACTCCAAGGGACTCTCAAGAGTCTTCTCCAACACCACAGTTCAAAAGCATCAATTCTTTGGCTCTCAGCCTTCTTCAGTCCAACTCTCACATCCATTCATGACTACTGGAAAAACCATAGCCTTGACTAGATGGACCTTGGTTGGCAAAGTAATGTCTCTGCTTTTGAATATACTATCTAGGTTGGTCATAACTTTTCTTCCAAGGAGTAAGCATCTTTTACTTTTATGGCTGCAGTCATCATCTGCAGTGACTTTGGAGCCCAAAAAATGAAGTCTGACACTGTTTCCACTGTTTCCCCATCTATTTCCCATGAAGTGATGGGACCGGATGCCATGATCTTCGTTTTCTGAATGTTGAGCTTTAAACCAACTTTTTCACTCTCCTCTTTCACTTTCATCAAGAGGCTTTTGAGTTCCGCTTGACTTTCTGCCATAAGGGTGGTGTCATCGGCATATCTGAGGCTATTGATATTTCTCCTAGCAATCTTGATTCCAGCTTGTGGTTCTTCCAGTCTAGTGTTTCTCATGATGTACTCTGCATATAAGTTAAATAAGCAGGGAGACAATATACAGCCTTGACGTACTCCTTTTCCTATTGGGAACCAGTCTGTTGTTCCATGTCCAGTTCTAACTGTTGTTTTCTGACCTGCATACAGATTTCTCAAGAGGCAGGTTAGGTGGTCTGGTATTCCCATTTCTTGAAGAATTTTCCACAGTTTATTGTGATCCACACAGTCAAAGGCTTTGGCATAGTCAATAAAGCAGAAATAGATGTTTTTCTGGAACTCTCTTGCTTTTTCCATGATCCAGCGGATGTTGGCAATTTGATCTCTGGTTCCTCTGCCTGTTCTAAAACCAGCTTGAACATCAGGGAGTTCACGGTTCAAGTACTTGAACCTGGCTTGGGGAATTCTGAGCATCACTTTCCTAGCGTGTGAGATGACTGCAGTTGTGCGGTAGTCTTAGCATTCTTTGGTGTTGCCTTTCTTGGGTCTATGTTCAGGGCTCCTCAAGTGGTCTTTTGCCATTACCAATAGACTCCACTATCCCCCATGGAATCTTTTAGTAGCCCAGGCATTCCCTGGATTTTTAGCAGGCTAAAGGGAGCTTTGAGCTTGCAGTAATAAGATTTTCTTTGGAGAATTAGGGAGAAATGATAGCACTGACCAGCCTTTATTGTATCTTCACATGTAATAACTCTCATGTTTGGGTGTTGGCAGATGATATACTTTTTATACATTTTTATACATTATCAAATTTGAGCTGGATAACAACCCTACAGGATAGTTATTATTACCATCTTTGATCTATATATGAATCAGTCAGTCAGTCAGTTCAGTCGCTCAGTCGTGTCTGACTCTTTGCAACCCCGTGGACTGTAACCTACTAGGCTTCTCCGTCCATGGGATTCTCCAGGCAAGAATACTGGAGTGGATTGCCATTTCCTTCTCCAGGGATCTTCCCGACTCAGGGATCAAACCCGGGTCTCCCACATTGGAGGCAGACGCTTTAACCTCTGAGCCACCAGGGAAGCCCATTTATATATGAATACAGAGGCTTAAAGGAGCTAGGCTACTTTCCTAGGGATATACAGCCAGTAATAGGTACATCCAAGGTTTACCCCCAGTCTGTGCTTGCTTTCTTTTTCTTAAAGAGCAAACACTAGATCCTAAGGGGAAAGCAGAGGTATGGACACATAATAGGCCTGCGTGCACATGGCTTTTGGTTTCTGCACATGGCTGCAGGAGAAACCATTGCCCATTGGAGGCAATGGGCTTAATCAATTCAATTCAATTATGGGACTCTCCATCTGGCCCAGATACCCAGGCTTAGCACATTATTAATACCAAGAAGATGTCCTCAACATCCCTGATGTGGCCATTATCTATTTCATGGAAGTTTTATATGGGGAGAGAGAGTGAGGACCACTCTGCATCCTGCCCACACAGCCTTGAGCTCCAGTGGATGACAAAGGCTTCTGACTATTAGGCATGCGGGACATGATGCCTTTTCTGAAGTTTCTTTGACAGGGTCCTTTTGCACTTGGATTCCACAATCTATTACATGCCTGTAAAACTCTCCTAATGTCCCATCACAGGGCAGGCCTGGCTAGGCAAGGACTAACAGTAAGCAGACATATGAGATTCTATCCTAGGTATGTGACTTGGTTCCTTCATGACCACGTTGCAGAGCTGAAGCTACCTGATATCTCCCCACAACAGCTGTCCACACGAGCACTCTTCCTGGAGGGCAGAGCTCCTGGCATGACAGCAGATGCCAGGCTCTTGCATCCAGTCCTCAACCACCCTCTCCATCTCTTTGCCTCTGTGTGGCTTGTTTGGAAGAGGCTGAAAGGACTTGTGGTAAAGAGGACATGGAGAGGATCCTTATGCCAGACTGAGGCTCTTCTGAGCTCCTTGCCCTGAGTTTGAGAATCCAGAATGGAGAAGCCCTGTTTGCACTGCTTGGCCATTCAGTTCTGCCTATGCCATTTACCCGGGTTTTGTGGGACCACATGCACCTCAGTTACTTCAAAGCAGTAGATTAAAATGGAAGATGGGAAAACCTACACAAAGAAACTGAGTTTGAAAATAATGAATTAGAATCTGTGGGAAAACAGGATGTTGAGATGTGGACTGCCACCCAAACACATGCTGAAAGTGTATACATGCATACAGGCTGCGGGCACAGGTGTAGAATCTGCGGGTGAAGTCATCACCCCATGACTTAGTAAGTACCTGCCACATCCATGGCCAGGGGCTCAGAGTCAGGAAGCAAGTCCTCGTCGCCTTAGTGTGTGTCAAGTAAGCAAAAGCAGCAGAGATATCCTCAAGAGTTTCTTACACGGGCAGGGGACAGGAGACTTGATGGGAAGCTTGACGGAAACACGTGGGCGGGCTTCGCAGGCAGCCAGGCACACGGTAAGTGCTGAATACATGGACATCCAGGCCAGGAACTTTGAACAAGCGGGTGGAATCACTCTGGCCCCAGGTATGACATTTGTGTGAAAAATGGGGCCTCAATTTTGCGAGTTAGCAGAAGGTTGCTTCACAGCATAATTAGAGACAGATCTCACAAAGGTGACAAAACTAAATGAGCTGATCCACTGCCTGAGAAGCTTTCAACCTTGTCCATCCTCCTTGGAAGAGTCTCCTGGAGACAGCAGAGCTTTCCTGAAAAAGGACTCCAGGAGCTGCCACTCAGAGCCGCCAGAGCCCTTGAGATTACACAGCAGAGAAGGGAGAGGAGTCACGGCTGTGCAGCTGCTCCACGCTGTCCGGATGCGTCAGGGTCGTACACACCCCCGCCTACCTTCCCATTCTGTGCGTGCTGGGGAGCAACCCCGTCCACTCAGCAGTCATCCTCAGTACCTTCTGTGTGCTGAATGCGGTGCTCGCCCGTGTGGCCTTGAGCCTCCAGCTGAGGGCACAAGGTGTTGAGATTCCAGAGGCTCCTCAGGGTCACCAGGCCAGATCACAAGGCATTATTAACTATTTTGTTAAGCACAGCTGTCTCATGCATATCTGAAGTGTGCCAGGCAACAAGCTAGAGGACTTTATCTGTGCCATGTCAGTTAATAGTCCCAACAGTCTAGTAAAGTCAGGCCTGCTACTATATCTGAAACTCCAAGAGGTGAACGAGCTTATGGATGAAGAAGAAGCAGGTGATGGAGCTGGATGGGAACTTGGGCTCCAGAGTCCCCATGCTGGCCGGATCAATAAGGCCAGGTGAGCCAGGTAGCAAAGTGAGGCTGAAGCCTCTCTGTCCCTCGGACTCAATCTGGGCAGCATCAGGGGTGAAGCGTTGGTGCCAGCTGGCTTTCTGAAATGGGACCGTGGCAGGCCACAGAAGAGGAAGGAATCTGGGAGGATAGCTTTTGCTCTGAGAACTCCCTGCAGGCCTCTGTGCGCCTCTAAACTCCAGCAGGGCCATCCAGGCCAGGAACTTTGCTACAACACAAGCCTCTGTGGTTTCCCAGCCCAGTGACCCTGGACAGATCCCTTTACTTCTCTGAGCCTTGATTTGACTTTATAGAAGGGGTTGATAAACCTTCTGTTTAAAGTGTATCAGAGAGGATTAACTAAGTGAACATATTTAAAACAAAGTCTGTCACAAACTAAATGATCAATGAGAACTCAACAGATCATTTTCTTTTCCTTCAAAGGATCATGGCTGGCCTCTGAACCAAGATATATTGGAATCATTCCCTTATGCCTTCTTCTAGGCATTGCACAGACTTCATCCTTTCACTTAATAATGATGTCTCTGATCTCAGAATGCCAGGCTTCAAATCCTGTCTCCACCACTCACCACAATCTTGAGCAGGTTACTTGAATTCTCTGAGCCTTGCTTTTCTTATCTGTAAAAAGAGAGTAGTAATGGTACCTACAATATAGGGTTGATATAAAGATTCAGCTCAGTCACTCAGTCGTGTCGACTCTTTGCAACCCCATGGACTGCAGCACACCAGGCTTCCCTCTCCACAACCAACTCCCAGATCTTACTCAAACTCATGTCCATGGAGTCTATGATGCCATCCAACCATCTCATCCTCTGTCGTCCCCTTCTCCTCCCACCTTCAATCTTTCCCAGCATCAGGGTCTTTTCCAATGAGTTAGTTCTTTGCATCAGGTGGCCAAAATACTGGAGCTTCAGCTTCAGCATCAGTGCTTCCAATGAATATTCAGGACTGTTTTCCTTTAGGATTGACTGGCTGGTCTCCTCACAATGAAAGGGACTCTCAAGAGTCTTCTCAAACACCACAGTTTAAAAGCATCAATTCTTCAGCGCTCAGCTTTCTTTATAGTCCAACTCTCACTTCCATGCATGACTACTAGAAAAACCATAGTTTTGACTAGACAGACCTTTGTTGGCAAAGTAATGTCTCTGTTTTTTAATATGTTGTCTAGGTTGGTCATAGCTTTTCTTCCAAGGAGCAAGTATATTTTGTTTTCATGGCTGCGATCACCATCTGCAGTGATTTTGGAGCCCAAGAAAATAAAGTATCTCACCGTTTCAATTGTTTCCCCATCTATTTGCCAGGAAGTGATGGAACTGGATGCCATGATCTTAGTTTTCTGAATGTTGAGTTTGAAGCCAATTTTTTCACTTTCCTCTTTCACTTTCCTCAAGAGGCTCTTTAGCTTTCCTTTGCTTTGTGCCATAAGGGTGGTGTCATCTGCATATCTGAGGTTATTGATATTTCTCCCAGCAATCTTGATTCCAGCTTGTGCTTCATCTAGCCCAGCATTTTGTGTGATGTACTCTTCATATAAGTTAAATAAGCAGGGTGACAATATACAGCCTTGATGTACTCCTTTTCCTATTTGGAACGAGTCTGTTTTCCATGTCCAGTTCTAACTGTTGCTTCTTGACCTGCATACAGGTTTATTATTAAAGATTTACTTATGAAAGATTTACTGAGCATGGCCCCACCCAAAAGAACAAGACCCAGTTTCCCCTTCAGTCAATCTCTCTCATCAAAGCTTCCATAAGCCTCTTATCCTTACCTGTCAGAGGGAAGAGAGAATGAAAACCACAATCACAGGAAACTAACCAAACTGATCACATGGACCACAGCCTTGTCTAACTCAGTGAAATTATGAGCCATGCTATGTAGGACCACCCAAGATGGACAGGTCGTGGTGTAGAGTTCTGACAAAACGTGGTCCACTGCAGAAGGGAATGGCAAACCGCTTCAGTATTCTTGCCTTGAGAACCCCATGAAAACCACGAAAAGGCAAAAGAGTATGACACTGAAAGATGAACTCCCCAGGTCGGTAGATGCCCAATATGGTACGGGAGATCAGTGGAGATATAACTCCAGAAAGAACGAAGAGATGGAGCCAAAACAAAAACAACACCCACTTTTGGATGTGACTGGTGATGAAGTAAACCCCAATGCTGTAAAGAGCAATATTTCATAGGATCCTGGAATGTTAGGTCCATGAATCAAGGCAAATTGGAAGTGGTCAAACAGGAGATGGCAAGAGTGAACAGCAACATTTTAGGAATCAGTGAACTAAAATGGACTGGAATGGGTGAACTCAACTCAGATGCCCATTATATCTACTACTGTGGGCAAGAATCCCTTAGAAGGGAGGGGAGTTCAGGATGGGGAACACGTGTACACCTGTGGTGGATTCATGTCGATGTATGGCAAAACCAATACAATATTGTAAAGTAATTAGCCTCCAATTAAAATAAAAAATTTATATTAAAAAAAGAAAAAAGAAATGGAGTAACCATCACAGTTAACAAAAGAGTCTGAAATGCAGTACTTGGATGCAAACTCAAAAATGACAGAATGATCTCTGTTCATTTCCAAGGCAAATCATTCAATATTACAGTAATCCAAGTCTATGCCCTGACCAGTAATGCTGAAGAAGCTGAAGTTGAATGGTTCTATGAAGACCTATAAGATCTTCTAGAACTAACACCCAAAAAAGATGTCCTTTTCATTATAGGGGACTGGAATGCAAAAGTAGGAAGTCAAAAGATACCTGGAGTAACAGGCAAATTTGGCCTTGGCGTACAAAACGAAACAGGGCAAAAACAAATAGAGTTTTGCCGAGAGAACACACTGGTCATAGCAAACACCCTCTTCCAGCAATACAAGAGAAGACTCTACACATGGACATCACCAAATGGTCAATACCGAAATCAGATTGATTATATTCTTTGCAGCCAAAGATGGAGAGGCTCTATACAGTCAACAAAAACAAGGCTAGGAGTTGACTATGGCTCAGATCATGAACTCTTTATTGCCAAATTCAGAGTTAAATTGAAGAAAGTAGGAAAAACCACTAGACCATTCAAGTGTGACCTAAATCAAATCCCTTACAATTATACAGTGGAAGTGACAAATAGATTCAAGGAATTAGATCTGATAGGCAGAGTGCCTGAAGAACAATGGATGGAGGTTCATGACATTGTATATGAGGCAGGGATCAAGATCATCAGCAAGAAAAAGAAATGCAAAAAGTCAAGAAGATTGTCTGAGGAGATCTTAAAAATAACTGAGAAAAGAAGAGAAGCTAAAGGCAAAGGAGAAAAGGGAAGATATACCCATTTGAGTGCATAGTTCTAAAGAATAGCAAGGAGAGATAAGAAAGCCTTCCTCAGTGATATAAAGATTAAATGAGGTAATCTATGTAAGACAAAGTGTCCAGTGCATAGTAGGCCTTTAGTAAATGGTACACAGAAAAATAAAAAAGAAGCTATAAACTCACGTTTATGCAACATTGTCTGTGTGTCAGAGACAGCCCTAGAGGCAGAGATCCTGTGGTAGTTGAACTGATCTGGTCCCAGCCTTCCTGGAGGCCCCAGAGTCCAGAGGAAGACCCACACAACCAGTAAGCCTAGAAATAAATCTAACCCTACAAACTGTGATTCAGCCTCGGGAAAGATGAGCATGGGCTGTTTATGGAGAGTAACAGGTGGGGCCTACTTTGTGAAGGTCAAGGAAGATTATGAAGTCTGGAAAATCCTGCATATGATGGTTCCCTTCTTGGAAATTCATGACATTCATTAGCATATTAAAGACTGAGAAATCTTCAATAAAGAAGTGAAGAAATCCATTTAATTTTGTTTAACCTAGATTTTTCCAGATTGTTTTGACTACAGCCTATTCTTCCCTGCAGAAGACCTTTTAATCATCCTTTTTAAAAGTTAGTGTTCTGCTGAGCACATGTAAGGCTGAACTAAGCTAGCATTTCTCTGTAATTAGCTGTTTTTGGCAGCTCCAGGCAGGACTCTTTTATTTGGTTATGCTTTAGATTACAATGACAATACTTCTGGTGAAAAAAGTGTTTCCAGGTGTCACATTCATCCCATTTTTTTCAGTGCTATTGATTTTTCCTCTCTCTTTGAACTTCTTTCTTGGTACATCTCTTCATGTCTCTTTGTTAGCGAACTAGTTTTCACTCTGTCTTTTTGCAGAGGGGTGAAAAGATCTTTTTCAACGGGCAGTGAATTCAGGTGAGTTACACAGCAGGCATCGCAGTATGGAGGTTTGACAGCATTTTCCTGGAGCCAGCTAGAGGCCTCTGTACCTGGGTTGTGAGAGCAGATGTCCTGTTTAGAATTCAGAAGTGACAATGAGGCCTCCATGCCAGCTGGCAAAGATGTCCTGGGCATTCCCTGATCCATGCCAGCAGGGAGGAAGAGAGAGAACAGAGATACAGAGCTTCCAACCTCAGTGTCACTCTGCAGAATAAGTGAGGCTAATCCATTGCTGCCCGATTTCACAGCAGAGCAGGGAGCAGGCGAAGAATGACCTTGGGGCACAGGAAAATGCCCTTGTGCACAAAATGTTTCCTACTTCAAACTTGAGAGGGAACTAGAAATTCTACCATTTGTCTACCATTGGGAAGGCTTAATGAAATACAGTATTTCCTGAAATTAAATTGCAAATATTTCATGAACTAGAAATCACATGGATCTATATTTGTATCCTGACATCAGACCTAAGCTTTGTGACCTTACTTACCATTTCTAAGCCTCAATTTTCTTTCTTTTTTTTTTTTTTTCAATTTGTTTGGCTGCATCAAGTCTTAGATCCAGCATGTGAGATCCTCGTGGCCCACATACTCTCTATTTGAAGAATGTGGGTTCAGTTGTGATATGTGGGCTTAGTTGCCCCAAGGCATGTGAGATCTTAGTTCCCCTATCAGGGATCAAACGCACATCCCTTGCACTGCAAGGCGATTCTTAGCCACTGGAACACCAGGGAAGGCCCAAGCCTTATTTTCTCATCCATAAAGTAGGGATGCTGTCACACATCTCATGGGGATTAGCTGGGAAGGTGGCAAGTGCAGTGGCCGGCACTTGGTAGGATATATTAAAATGACATTTTGCCTCCCCTGTCAGAAAGCAAGGGCAGAGAACAATGGTGAGAAATAGGAAAAAGGGTTTGAATATGTAAGAACACCCAAATATTTGGAGCATGGGGCCCTTAGAGCCTGCACGCCACTGGCTGCATGCAATAGACTGTGGGGGCATTTAGAAGCACAGAAGTAGGAAAGGCAGTATGCCGGGGCTCTAGGGAACACGCTGGATCCCTGACACCATGGCTCAGCAAGGTGTGGGCCTGCAGTGCACAGTGAGAGCCGAGGACCAGTTGTGTGACTAACACTAACATTTTCCTCTGTGCCCTGGATGACCACCTGGTCAGCAGCAAAGCCCCATCTTTAAATGATCATCCCACTCAGCTTCCTCATTTCACAGGTAGAGAAACTGACATATGGGAGACAAAACTGTCCTACTCAGTGAGACAATGTGATCTAAGAAATCTGGTTGTTAACCCTCATCTTCTTTTTCCACTACACCTAGTACTGCACACCAGAGCAAACAGCCCTGCACAGGGGAAGCTTTGAGGACTAGAAGAGTCTCAGCACTGGGCACAATGCACAAAGCCAGGCAGTGTATTTGAACCCAGATTGTCAAGAAAACATCTAATAGGCATCTTTTAGTCTTTTGCTCCTTCCTCGTTCTGTTTTTTTGAACATGGTGATGGTGCAGTGACCATTCCTTGACCCTGAGGATACCTGGAGGTGGCGCCAAGGAGGAAGGGGAGAAAAGTGAAAGGAGGACAGGCCATTGAAAATCATGGAGCCACCATAGCGGTCTGGACTGTCCACTGTGGGCTTATTTTACACCAGAGAAAAGTCCCCATTTCCTCATGTGTGTTGGTGTGGGCCTATAGCATAGCATCAGACAGACTTGGCTGCAGATCCCAGCTCTTCATGACTTTAAACAACCTAGTTAATTTTTTTCAGGAATTTCCATTTCCTTATAAATACTGATTGCCATTAATTAGATACTCTGTGCCAGGAATTTGCTGCTTTCTTTTCACACATCATAGAGTAAGTGTCATCTCCATTGTATAGATGAGAAAACTGAGGCTGATGTTGGCAAGTAAGTTGCCTAAGGAAGAATTCAGACCCAGAATTGTCTGACTCTGGACAGCAATGTTCTTGAAGAAATAGGTGTCCATACAAAAGGGATGAAAGATTTGTACCACAGCATTTGTTGGGAGGATTATGTAAAATTGTGTAACAAATGAGAGACAGGAATCACACTGCATGGTAGCCATTTTAATAATTTTTACATTAGTTTTAGTTTCATGTTTTGTTTTTGCTTTTCTTTTTTTCCCCTTCAGTCTGCTTCGGCTCTTAGTTGCAGCAGTAGGAATCTTTGCTGTGCTGTGGTGGATGTTTCACTGTGGGTCATGGTCTCTCTCGCTGTGGGGCACAGGCTCTGGACTCTGGAATGCTGGCTCAGTAATTGTGGTGCTTGGGCTTAGTTGCTCTGTGGCATGCAGGATCTTAGTTTCCCAACCAGGGATTGGACCCACATCCCCTGCACAGCAAGGCGAATCCTTAAACACTGGACCACCAGGAAAGTCCTGGTTTTGTTTGTTTGGTTTGTGAGTCCTAGAGAAAAATCTATGGGCAAAACAAGAGGCAAAGTAAAAGGATGAGTATATGAGGGCATTATTCCTCGGTTAGTCCTGGCAGTGGCCAATTATTTATAGTACACTCCACTGTGGGGCTTCCCTGGCAGCTCAGTGGTCGAGAATCTGCCTGCCAATGCAAAAGACGCAGGAGACTCGAGTTCGATCCCTGCATGAGAAGGGTCCCCTGCAGGAGGAAATGGCAACCCACTCCAGTATTCTTGGAAAATTCCTTGGATAGAGAAGCCTGGTGGGCAACAATCCAGAGGGGTCTCAAAAGAATGGACATGACTGTGCGTGCACACACACACACTCTGCACTTTCCACTGTATCTCAGGGGCACTCAGAAGGGCACTGGCCCTGGAGTATCAGGAAATTTGTTCTAACCTGGATGTATTAGTAAATCTTTTCCATTTTGTGGATTCTACTTTTGGGCTCTGTAAGCGCAGATGGTTAGCTTGAGTTATCTCTAAGGACCTCTTCCTGTTGCTTCTCTGATCATTTCAGATACACAGAGAATGTGCTACCACCCTACCCCCTCTCCAATAGAATACTTATTTCAATAAAAATCTTCAGTCATTTCAAGATACTATACATTGGTATTCAAGACCTATGTTAATTTCAAGGCCACTGCTTATATATGTTACTTTTAATATCTAATTACCAAATCCTCTTTCCTCAACACAGGTACTGTAGTTACTTCTAAAAATTCCTTTTAGGACATTAGAATAAGGAAAACTTACAGATAAAATCAAAGTATCAATAACCCTAAAATCTGACTTCCTTTCCAAATTATGTTTTATTTAGGCCACTGTTAAAAATGAGTCAGTGTTTCCCACCTGACAGTAATACAAGGTGCTTACAAGCTTTCAGAATAAAGAGAAAGCAGCCCAAATTACACATCATTCTTAGAGAGGCTATGAATCACTCCAGGGACTCTGGCAATTGTCCTAGTAAAAGCTGCATCCTACACTTGGCCCATTATACAGTCTAAGATCCCAAAACTCCCAAGGTGTCAGCCATGGGAATAATTGTGAGGAAGGATTCACAGACAGTGTTGGGGAAGGTATGTATCCAGGAGACTGGGAAATTGGTGTTATCTTCTCAGCACCCAGCCCTGCATGCCCATCAGCGTCTAGAGGGATCTCTAGTGGAGGCAAACAAACCCTCAGCTGTGGAATGTGGGTCTAGTTCCCTGACCAGGGATTGAACTGGGGGCCCTGGCACTGGGAGAACAGAGTCTTACCCACTGGATCACCAGGGAAGTCCCAGAAGACTATTTTGATTAACCATGTCTCACCTCCGCACCTCCATGTAGGAGGAAATGCCAACCCCCGGCTGACAGGTTAGCTGGCCTCTGGTCACACCTCTTGAGTGAGTACCAACCACTGTCTACTGGTAGAGATACGAAGGTCACCAATCAATGACTGACTTTGACCTGACCAAACACACTGCTGGTCGCTCTCCCAGGAATAGCAGTTCTTACTCTCCCACCTGGCTTCTCTCCTTATACCCCTGAAGCCCTGGGCTTCTTATCTGAGGATGGAAGCCCTGACTGCTATGGAACAAGAGGAGTCTGCATCTAGCACTGGTCCTCCTGGAGCTCAGATGAGGCACCTTGAGGAGCTGCCATCAGCTTGTCCTCTTATCACAATTGTTTGGAGAGAAAAATGAGGGTACTTGGGAGTGATTTAATTGTATGGATTGCAATGACTCGCTTTGCTATTGATTTCATATATTCAAGGAGTCTTTAAAGTGATTATTCTTGGAATGGACAAGCACCACCACATCGATTTCTGTGAATTTGATGGTGTCTGGAGAAGATCCAGTCCTCCTGGGTGGCATACATTTGGAAGGGAAGTGGCAGACCCTTGCTAATGAGGTTCTAAGAGGACAGTGTCGAATACAGAGGAGTGAGCAATGTGGCTGGCTCAAAGCTGCTGCTGCTGCTGCTGCTAAGTCGCTTCAGTCATGTCTGACTCTGTGCGACCCCATAGACGGCAGCCCACCAGGATCCTCTGTCCCTGGGATTCTCCAGGCAAGAACACTGGAGTGGGTTGCCATTTCCTCCTCCAATGCATGAAAGTGAAAAGTGAAAGGGAAGTCGCTCAGTCGTGTCTGACTCTTAGCGACCCGGGGGACTGAAGCCTACCAGGCTGCTCCATCCATGGAATCCTCCAGGCAAGAGTACTGGAGTGGGGTGCCATTGCCTTCTCCAGATTGCTTTAAACACAGCCTGCATGGTCCACTTATGCTGCTCCCAGTCTTGTCCTTCTGGCTGGATGTTCATGTCTACCTGCCCTACATGCCCCAGCCCTGGGAATCTGGAAACCAGAATAAGAGGAGCACCATAACACTTTAGTGTAGGAGGTAATTTCTTAGTCCTTATACCATTTTATGTGAGTTTGTGCTTGCACATAAGAAGTCTATATATCAATTAAACAGGCAAACATATTAGCAGTGACTCTCTTCTGGTATATAGAATATAGGTTATTTTAATTTTCCACAGTTATTTTTCATATTCAGAAATATTTTGGTATGACCAAAAATATATTTCAAAAAAGGACTATGTCCTCTAACTCAGTGGTTCACCTCTTGGAATATAGCCTAGGTTAGTAATTTAAAACACAGAAAATATAGTTTTGTATAAACATGATGATCTATAGCAAACTAATTTTTTATACCAGCAAATGAGCTATACTTTGAAAATTAATCTAATATGCAATAATAAGGGCATATAGGATTACATAAATGTTGATACAGTTATAGTGTAGACTATTATGCAGTCTTTTAAAACATTTTTCAAAAGACTTTTAAAGATTTGGGAGAAAGTACAGTGCATATTGTAGAAAAAATGTGACTTTCAAACTTTATTCACAATGTAATTCATTTTAAATATAATTATAATTCTCTAAAATGATGCTAAAGCTGAAACTCCAGTACTTTGGCCACCTCATGTCCTTTAGGATGGACTGGTTGGATTTCCTTGCAGTCCATGGGACTCTCAAGAGTCCTCAATACCACAGTTCAAAAGCATCAGTTGATGGGCTCCCCACTGGAAACGCCCCCTGCTGCGTTCTTTCCATCTTCTTTGAGGTCTCAAACCACTGTCTCTTCCCCAGGGTAGCCCCCACCGCAATGAGGTTGTTGTTCAGTTGCTCAGTTATGTCCGACTCTTTGTGACCCCATGGCCTGCAGCACACCAGGCTTCCCTATCCTTCACCAACTCCCGGAGCTTGCTCAGATTCATGTCCATCATGTCGATGATGCCAGCCAACCATCTCATCCTCTGTCATCCCCTTTTCTTTCTGTCTTTCCCAGCTTCAGGGTCTTTTCCAAAAAGTCAGCTTTTCGCATCAAGTGGCCGAAGTATTGGAGCTTTAGCTTCAACATCAGTCCTTCCAATGAATATTCAGGACTCATTTCCTTTAGGATGGACTGGTTTGATCTTCTTGCAGTCCAAGGGACTCTCAAGAGTCTTCTCCAACACCACAGTTCAAAAGTATCAGCTCTTCGGCACTCAACCTTCTTTATTGTCCAGCTCTCACATCCATATGTGACTACTGGAAAAACCATAACTTTGACTATATGGACCTTTGTAGGCAAAGTAATGTCTCTACTTTTTAATACACTATCTGGATTTGTCATAGCTTTTCTTCCAAGAAGCAAGTATCTTTTAATTAACTTTTTATATTCATCTATTTTTCCCCTAAATTTAGGATTTAATGCTTATGCAGTTACTGAACCAATATCTAGAATAATCTCACTAGTTATTTGGAAATCATGTTACATGGAAATGCAGAGGGCCACAGGCCAAATGAGCTGGAGGGTCTGAAGGCAGACATTCCATCTTCAGAAGACGGGACTCCAGGAAGTGCATTAATCAGCCTCTGTCTTTCTCTACAGAAATGCTTATTCTACTCAGAGACCAAGTTCTGATTTGATCCATTCATACTGAAGNTGTTACATGGAAATGCAGAGGGCCACAGGCCAAATGAGCTGGAGGGTCTGAAGGCAGACATTCCATCTTCAGAAGACGGGACTCCAGGAAGTGCATTAATCAGCCTCTGTCTTTCTCTACAGAAATGCTTATTCTACTCAGAGACCAAGTTCTGATTTGATCCATTCATACTGAAGTGGTTGGCATTTATAATTGATGGTGGGTTTGGCTTATTGCTACATTTCTCACATTGCCACCAAACTGTACAACTGTGAGAGGCATGGTTCTCTGTGTTCAGCATACTCTGGAGCACTCTATGCAAGGCATCTCAGAGAACTATCCTCCAGAAAGCATTTTCCACATAGCATTCTAGTGGGCAAATGCCCCCTGGAGGAACAGGGCCCCTGAGTTTTATACAATTTCCTATAGTATTGACTTCTCACCACTCTTCTTCCATCAAACTTCATATTTCAGTTGGGAATTGTCTATGTTAACCAGAAACTGAAATAATGGTCAATATAGACATCAGAGGAGGAAGTGGAAGTGGTTAAAAAAATGTGGGGAAATTTGACACTTCTTACCCAAATCAGATTCTGTAAACCTTAAAATAGCAAGTGTTTTAATCTTCACTTCCTAAGTAGAAGTCTACTGATTCTACTATTATGGGAAATTGTGATTCAATCAATACCGTGTATTACTGATATTATCTTGTGATGTGCCAAGTTTGAATGGGAACAGTAGGTTTAAAGCAGGGTCATTTGTTTGATTGGCTAAATTATTTAAGTGGTTATACATTATAATTATTAGCAAGTGTTTTAATCTTCACTTCCTAAGTAGAAGTCTACTGATTCTACTATTATGGGAAATTGTGATTCAATCAATACCGTGTATTACTGATATTATCTTGTGATGTGCCAAGTTTGAATGGGAACAGTAGGTTTAAAGCAGGGTCATTTGTTTGATTGGCTAAATTATTTAAGTGGTTATACATTATAATTATATGAAGATTCAATCAAAGCTGAGCTCTACCTCCCCTCACCCCTGAAAGAGAAGGAAAAGATAATTTTTTTTCTTTTTTTTAGAGCGTCTTCATCAGCGTGGCTAGTCTCGTCTATGCTATAGTAAAATGAACACCCCCAAGTCTTAGGCTTACAACAGCAAAGATCTGTCTCCCACATCAGTCTGATATGAGTCGGGGACTTCCCTGCATGACTTGTCTNCCCTCACCCCCGAAAGAGAAGGAAAAGATAATTTTTTCTCTTTTTTTTTAGAGCGTCTTCATCAGTGTGGCTAGTCTCGTCTATGCTATAGTAAAATGAACACCCCCAAGTCTTAGGCTTACAACAGCAAAGATCTGTCTCCCACATCAGTCTGATATGAATCGGGGACTTCCCTGCATGACTTGTCTCCAGGCAGTGGCCCAGGGACCCAGGCCTCTTCCATCCTGCTGTTGAACCACTTGGCATCTTTTGCTTCTGACTGTGCACACAGATGACGTAGAGAGGGACCCAAGAAAAAATACTCCCGTTCTGAATTCATATGAACCTTCCCCCAAAGATGCTCAGTTACTGGCTCTTTAGTGAGGACTTACAGCCTCTGCCACAGATAGGAAGTCAATTGTTGTATCCTAGCTGGAGGAGTATGTTCCCATTAGGGAGCTCACGTCCCTCTGGTGGCAGCTCGGTGCCTTCTGAGCCCCAGTGTGAGTCCCCCGAGGAGAATGGATCTGTCCACAGGGCCAGTCAGTTCCTGACATCAAACTCAGCTGTCCTTTCAGCCATAGCCCACTTGGGCCACATTTTCCTTGAACTAACACGTATATTGGTGCCCGAAGAGGTGTGCATATTCTGTCACTCTAGTTCCCTTGAGGACTGAGACCTCCATCTCTGGACTTTTATTCACCCTGTTACTTTCTTCCATAACGACCCCTCTTCTCTAACTCCAAACCCTGCTTATTAAAACCCTTCCTCTGTTAAGACATAGTTTGAAAGACACCACTTCTTTTACGAAGTCTCTGGTCCTGCTAACTAAATGTTCGCTATTTAACAGGTATTTATTGACCATTTCTTGAGTGAGAAGCACTGTCTTAGTCCCTGAAGAACTTGTGTCCAACGAAATAAATGCTCTGATCTTGTGCATTTTATCTTCTGGTTGAAGGAGATAATAAAGAAAGTAAATGGTTTTAAAATCACCAATTGTAGTAGTGGCTGTGAGGAAAAGAAAGTATTGTGACAAAGGGAGGTGGACTGCTTTAGTGTGGACAAAGGGCTTTTTGAGAAGGTACCACGTGGGCTGACTNTGTGCATTTTATCTTCTGGTTGAAGGAGATAATAAAGAAAGTAAATGGTTTTAAAATCACCAATTGTAGTAGTGGCTGTGAGGAAAAGAAAGTATTGTGACAAAGGGAGGTGGACTGCTTTAGTGTGGACAAAGGGCTTTTTGAGAAGGTACCATGTGGGCTGACTCTTGAAGGTGTGCGCCATTCTTCATCCAGGGCTCGCACAGTGTGTTTGTACCACATGTAAAACACTTCTCATAATCTACATGACATTTGTTTTCCTTCTGCCTCTTCACCCAGTGTATCAGATTATGAGCTTACAACATCTAACCAAATCTTTAATGCCTAACATAGTGCCTGGCAATGGTTGCTGAATAAATGGAAGCTTAGCTTACTGAACACACAAGCACGCGCACACACACACACACACACACACACACACAGTATAAGTGTTCAGATGTGGACTGTGGGATTGAGGAGAATTGAATTGACTACACGTCATTAGAAGTAACCCACAGTGTTAAAAACACACAGTCTCATATCTAGTTTGACAGCGAGTCAGTCTCTCAGTGGCATCTCTCAAGTCAGACAGCAAATTGAGAGTCATCTCCAGTCTTCCATATGTCACTCTGAACATACAGCTGGCCCAGAGGATTTTCTTGGCATCTCTGCATGTTTCCTCATGTAATTTAGTGGCTAGGGCTCATGCTTAAAAGAAGAGGATAAAATATACTCTCCTACAGAGCAGGGCATCTTGTCAAAGAGTGACTATGGAGCAGGCCGGACTGCTCTAGCTATCCTCTGGTACAATCCTGGCCGGTTTCTAGAGTACTGAGTGTAGAAGGCTGTAATGGACTTAATACCCTTGCTGTTACAAAGCAAACAATATGATANGCAGGGCATCTTGTCAGGGAGTGACTATGGAGCAGGCCGGACTGCTCTAGCTATCCTCTGGTACAATCCTGGCCGGTTTCTAGAGTACTGAGTGTAGAAGGCTGTAATGGACTTAATACCCTTGCTGTTACAAGGCAAACAATATGATACTATTTTTATTATTGTTTTGCTCCTAAACAAAGCCTTTGACATGTCTTATTTCTTTCATTCCTCCTAACACATTTTTGAGATCAGTTCTGTTATTACTGATAACACTGATCCATGGTCCATATGCAGAGCTGAGGTCTCACCAAGTTAGGAAACGTGTCCAGCTTGCAGAGCTGGTAAGCGAAGGAGCCGTGTTCAGAAGTCTGATTCCAGAGCCCATGTGTGAGTGACACTGCAACTCTAAAACAGGCATTGTTCTGTTAATTAAGTTCACACTGCTTCTCCTGAGTAGGGCAGGAAACACTTCCCAGGACTTGCGTCCCCATGTGGTCCTGGGTTGGGGCCACCAGAGGAACTGGTATGAGATTGGGAAGTGGATTGAGGCCAAAGCTATCCTCTCAGACAGGGAGCAGTCAAGTGCGATGACAGGATGCCTGGGAAGCCTCAGCCGGCCTCTGCTCTCCTCCTGTTTTATGCAGTTCATCTGTTTCTGCCACCCGACAACGGCCTCAGGCGCACTCTCGTGTGCTTGGCCGTCACCTGCAGATGAATTCCTAAGGCACAGCTGATTCCACAGAGCAGGAGTTTTCCAGCTCTCTCCAGGAGCTCTCCCTTTGTAGCCCTGTGAAGGAAATGGCAACCTACTCCAGTACTCTTGCCTAGAGAATCCCATGGATGGAGGAGCCTGGTAGGCTACAGTTCATGGGGTCGCGAAGAGTCAGATATGACTGAGCAGCTTCACTTAATTGACAGCCAGGTACACAGAGCTTCTCATGTTTTCCTATAAGCGCTGACCTGCCCACCCTCATTGGTGTGTCAGGTGGGCGTGGCTTGCGACTCTGATCTCCCACCCCTACTTCAAGGTTTTCATTTTCCCGCGTCACCATCTGTATAAACAATGATTCTGCTGTCAAATCCTTTATTCTCATAACAGTTGTAGGGGCTCTGTTTTTGTGACACACCTGTGCAATAGGAATGATAATAAAAAATAAATGATAATGATAAGACCACCAGTCCCTGCAGTGTAGCAAATGCTTCATGCTAAGGGTTCTATGTGCTTTAAGTGAAAGTGTTAGTGGCTCAGTTGTGTCCAGATCTTTGCGACCAGGCTCCTCCATCCATGGGATTCTCCAGGCAAAAATACTGGAGTGGGTTGCCATTTCCTAGTCCAGGGGCTCTTCCCAACCCAGGAGTTGAACCTAGGTCTCCCACATCGCAGGCAGATTCTTTACCGTCTGAGCTGCCAGGGAGCCCTTGGTGGTTATGCAGATGCTCGCTTATACAAGGCCATTTCCGAGTTCTAGCAGAGAAAAGGACTGGCTTTGTAATAACTAATTTGTGACTAAAAACACCAGCAAGGTGACATTATCAGACACATGGGACTTTGTTGCTGATGTGCCTGTTCAATTGCCCTTCCTAGTGCTCTACTCTTTCTAAAGGGTTACTTTCATGGGCTGTGAGTGACTTAGCTCACATGGTGACATGTACCCTTCATCTGCTGCAACTGAGAGGCATTAAGCAGCACCCTCACAAGGTGACTCACCAGGGATGTTCTTGCCAAACAAGGATTGGGTGTTCAGACAGCCCCATGTCAGAGTGAACATAAGCCTCAAATTTCACTTCACCTTCTTAAAAATCTCCTTTCCATTTCAGCAGTCGCTCTCCAGTTCCAGCTCCCCAAGGTGTATGTTAAGTATTTTTATGCCAAAACTAGCCTCGCAAAGGTCAAACTTTACCATCCTTTCCAAAGGATGTCCCCAAACATTTCATTTTAGGAGGATGAACTCTTGGTGCCATCATTATCAGTTAGCTTAATGGCCTTGCCAGGCTGTGTCCTTCTCATACCCACACCCTGATCCCATCTTGTAAATGTGTATGCATCTCCATGCATCTGGAGGCAGGAAGCTACATGCAGCTCTTCTTTGGGTGACCACTGACGTGAATCACATTGTGTGAACTGATAGGCCTGCAAAGCCTTGCCTGCAAAAAAAAAAAAAACCTCTCAGTTCCCAATAAGTGAGATCCATATCAACCTGTATATTCTACTTAAGAAGTTACAAAGCCTAACCTATAAAAATATCTAACCCTCATCTCACCTCATAGAATGGATGGATGCAGGATTCAGGCACCAGACAGTCATAAGAAGCTGCTAATAGTTACAGGCATGAGAAGGAGCAACGATTCTGAAGTGCGTACCCACACCCCTCTTGAGGGCATCATGTAATGGAGTGTCTCCTGCTCCCCTATATGAGCTATTGACGCAGTTCCTTGATCACTTTAAGTCCACAGGTCCAGCTGTCCACAGGCTTCCCTCATATCTCAGTTGGCAAAAAATCCACCTGCAATGCAGGAGACCCCAGTTAGATTCCTGGGTCAGGAAGATGCCCTGGAGAAGGGATAGGCTACCCATTCCAGTATTGTTGGGCTTCCCTTGTGGTTCAGCTGGTAAAGAATCCTCCTGCAAAGCAGGAGACCTGGGTTTGATCCCTGGGTTGGGAAGATCCCCTGGAGAAGGGAAAGGCTACCCACTCCAGTATTCTGGCCTAGAGAATTCCATGGACTGTATAGTCCATGGAGTCGCAAAGAGTCAGACATGACTGAGCAACTCTCACTTTCATGTTTCACTTTCCACAGGTCCAACAGTTAGCTCATTACCTTACCCAAAGAGAAAACTCAACAAAATGGTACATGAATGAGTGACTAGTGAAAAAAAGTCCATACAGATCCCTGTGTCAGAGGATTAAGGCTTTTTCTTCAAGGGAAAGTAACTTGGATTGCAACGTAGCAATACGCAGTGTTTCCAGGGACTTGGGTGCCTATTTATAAATTGTGTCTTTTAGAGTAAGCTCCATGTATATCCAGTAAAAATGTGGCCATCAAGACTTTGTGCATCCAGAGATATGAACAGGTGGTGGCTAGAGGAGGAACCAACTCAGTCACTTAGCTGGCTTCCTAGTACGAGTCAGTGTACCTCCTGAGAGATGGGTGTGTTTCAGGTAGAGGGCTGTGAGCTTGACAGGTGACCAGGACTACCGAGACCCTCCTGTGACTAGAGGTGCTTACAGAACACCTCTCTGAGATCAGATGTGCTATGTGTGGTCACAAGGTCCATCCATCCACCTGTAGAATATGGATCTTGCCTCACTGTCCTCACTTTCTAAACACTGACTTCCCAAGGCACACCACTTTCATCTTCCTTGATTCAGTGCTGTCTATACATATTCTTGAAATGAAATATACATTTACTTTAAAAATGGCAATAATCATAATGATGATAGTGGTGGTGATGCTGATAAGCCTTTAAGAAGTGCTTAAACAACTAGGCACCTATTGTAAAATTTAATCTTCATGAGTCAACTGCTATTATTGTCATTTTGTGGATGAAAAAACTACATCTTAATGTAAATATCTCACTAAGGTTAATTCAGCCTTAATTGGTTTACTTGGTTGATCCTTTGCACTCTGAGGAAAGCACCCTTATTTTCTTCTGTTTTCTGACTAATTGAAAATCAATTCTTTCTACAAAAGTCTTACAGAATATTTATTTTATATCTCCTTCACAGTCCATAAGATAAATGAGTTGTAGTTTGTTAAATTCCATTCCAGTTTTTCTTAGTATAGTTCAGATTACTTCCTTGGGGCATGTTGATCAATAGCATAGTAGAGTAAAGATGTTTTTAAAGCCATAAAGCTTAACACAGCATTATTTATACTAGCAGCCACAGAAACATACATACAAAATTATCTTAGAGTGTTTAAAGCACTTAATGTATTTCTAAAATCTAAATTATCCAAATAGCATCATTAAAGAAGAAAACACATAAAATGTATAAAATTAAAGTGGATTTTTGGAATGACATTATGGATTTTGAGACAAGCTGTGGGCTATGTCAGGAAAAGGTCATTCGTTGGTCCTTTTATAAATGATGCTGTTTGGGAATTCTTCCCAGAGTAGTTAGAGATGGATGCAGAGCTTCAGTCCTCAGTATGCATTTCTTTGCCAACTCTGTGATCAGTGGGTTACATTTGCTGCCTGCTACAGGATGGATTTGAGCAAAAGCTGGAAAATTCTGTTACTTCATCCTACATGTTTTCCCTCTTGGCTGAATGTAGGGTGAGTACAACAATGCCAGGCCCTTGTGGTGTGAGGTGCTGGTATAAAAGAGAAAGCAATGCAAGGCCAAAAGCATTTTTAACGCTGGGGGTTCTCACAGAGTTTGGCCAGAATTCTGGCTCCAAACCTGCCTCCTACCTCCACTCCCTGACTTGACCCAGACCTGTGGGCTATTCAGATGTTGACTAGGACTCAAGGCCTTCTTAGCTTTGGGCTGGTTGTTCTGGTACAAACACAATACACCTAAACTTCAGGATAGTGAATGGTTATAGATCTGCCAGGGAGTGCATGCTCGAGAACTGCTTTTCTCGTATTGTTTCAAACTAGGTTCTGGGAATAGGATCCAGTTTTGTGAATGCTGAAGGACCCAGCTTTGAGAATAATCAGCATTTTGGTCTTGCCAAACTGTTTTAGGTCTAGCATGCATTCCTTTTTCTTCCTGGTGACATGGCTTGGGTCTGTAGGCAGCCCACCCAGGTCACGGTTTGCCCCTGTCTGGTTTAGTAGTAGCTCACTGCAGGGCAAGTCAGCAAAGTGGAATGAAGCATCAGGGGACCACACACCAGATCGCTGGACAGTTTGACCAACTCTTCTAGGTTTCCTCTGTTTCTCCCAACTCATCTCAGAGATGTCCACTCTCAGATTTATTTTACTCTGCTACCGTTATTTCGGCCATGTTTTGCGAGTTAATCTTTGTATTTAGGAAGCAAATGGTTTTCATGCTAATTTCTCCCCTAAGGCTCTTTAGGCATTGTATAAACCAATATTTGCTTTGCTCCAAGATACAAGAAATAATGATATGTATGCGAAACACATTAGCTTCACTGGGTCTCTTTCCTGTTTCCAGTATGCATGTTTTTATAAACTTTTTGGCGAACATATCACCTTATTCTTCATTCACGATTTATCAGATTATCTATAATATTCAGTTGACTTTCAGTTGGCCAGAAGAAGAGCAGCAAGCCAGGGCTTTGGGAGAGTAATCAAAGTTGAAGGGCTAATGAGATGATTGCCCTGAAGTTTCCTTGCACTTCAACAGTGTATTATGGATGGGAAGCTGTGTTATAGACAGGTTACATACAATGGTATGAAGCTGCAGGACTGGATTTCAGTGCCTGCTCTGGTACTCACAGACTATGTGATCCGGGAAGGCCTCCTAATCTCTCTTAAGCTTGGGGTTTTCATAAGAAGGAGATTGATTACCCCTAGATCAGAGGGTTAGTGAAAGGATAATATGAATTTGTCTATATATATAAGGTATTTAGCATTGAGTCCAGGATATAGTATTCATCACAAGGTAACTTTTATTAATATGAAGGACTTCACTGAAGGGGCTGGACAGTCCTAATACTATTATTGACTGAGACCCTGATGCCAGGACTTGTGTGAACCTGTACCTGGATTTACAGTTGTAGGAAACTAAATATCAGCTTTCCAAAAAGCAAAGGATGGATCACTAAAGTCACCAAACAACTGCTTATTTTAACATAGAAAATTACACCACAAAATGATATTTTTGCCAATTCTTAAATCACTTTTAAGACCAGTAGATGGAGAGAGCCATAAGTAATATTCTGATATCTGTTCTTCCACCCTTTTTCTCTGTCCTCACCACCTTCTCTTTACACACACACACAGTATTACATAAATTCAAGTGAGATAATAACATGCAGAGTATTTTGTAGCCCTTTCTTTTTCACTGAGTGAAATATTATGAATATTCCATTCTACCTAATTAATAACTGTATGGTATCAAAGTTCATCAATTGTTTGAAATTTATTTAGATTTTTAAAATATTTTAAGTGACACTTTGATAAAGATGTTGAAACATATATATAAGTGCATACTGCTATTACAATCTTATAAAAACTTCTAGATGCAGGAGTTTGGGATCCTAGAATACATACTGTATTTTAGGTCTTCTGTTGCATCTTGTCTCATTCAAAGTCAGTTTATACTCTTGTCCTGTGAATTCTGGTCTCTCCTCACCATTGCTTACTTTTGTAAAATTTAATCTTCATGAGTCAACTGCTATTATTGTCATTTTGTGGATGAAAAAACTACATCTTAATGTAAATATCTCACTAAGGTTAATTCAGCCTTAATTGGTTTACTTGGTTGATCCTTTGCACTCTGAGGAAAGCACCCTTATTTTCTTCTGTTTTCTGACTAATTGAAAATCAATTCTTTCTACAAAAGTCTTACAGAATATTTATTTTATATCTCCTTCACAGTCCATAAGATAAATGAGTTGTAGTTTGTTAAATTCCATTCCAGTTTTTCTTAGTATAGTTCAGATTACTTCCTTGGGGCATGTTGATCAATAGCATAGTAGAGTAAAGATGTTTTTAAAGCCATAAAGCTTAACACAGCATTATTTATACTAGCAGCCACAGAAACATACATACAAAATTATCTTAGAGTGTTTAAAGCACTTAATGTATTTCTAAAATCTAAATTATCCAAATAGCATCATTAAAGAAGAAAACACATAAAATGTATAAAATTAAAGTGGATTTTTGGAATGACATTATGGATTTTGAGACAAGCTGTGGGCTATGTCAGGAAAAGGTCATTCGTTGGTCCTTTTATAAATGATGCTGTTTGGGAATTCTTCCCAGAGTAGTTAGAGATGGATGCAGAGCTTCAGTCCTCAGTATGCATTTCTTTGCCAACTCTGTGATCAGTGGGTTACATTTGCTGCCTGCTACAGGATGGATTTGAGCAAAAGCTGGAAAATTCTGTTACTTCATCCTACATGTTTTCCCTCTTGGCTGAATGTAGGGTGAGTACAACAATGCCAGGCCCTTGTGGTGTGAGGTGCTGGTATAAAAGAGAAAGCAATGCAAGGCCAAAAGCATTTTTAACGCTGGGGGTTCTCACAGAGTTTGGCCAGAATTCTGGCTCCAAACCTGCCTCCTACCTCCACTCCCTGACTTGACCCAGACCTGTGGGCTATTCAGATGTTGACTAGGACTCAAGGCCTTCTTAGCTTTGGGCTGGTTGTTCTGGTACAAACACAATACAACTAAACTTCAGGATAGTGAATGGTTATAGATCTGCCAGGGAGTGCATGCTCGAGAACTGCTTTTCTCGTATTGTTTCAAACTAGGTTCTGGGAATAGGATCCAGTTTTGTGAATGCTGAAGGACCCAGCTTTGAGAATAATCAGCATTTTGGTCTTGCCAAACTGTTTTAGGTCTAGCATGCATTCCTTTTTCTTCCTGGTGACATGGCTTGGGTCTGTAGGCAGCCCACCCAGGTCACGGTTTGCCCCTGTCTGGTTTAGTAGTAGCTCACTGCAGGGCAAGTCAGCAAAGTGGAATGAAGCATCAGGGGACCACACACCAGATCGCTGGACAGTTTGACCAACTCTTCTAGGTTTCCTCTGTTTCTCCCAACTCATCTCAGAGATGTCNAGGTCACGGTTTGCCCCTGCCTGGTTTAGTAGTAGCTCGCTGCAGGGCAAGTCAGCAAAGTGGAATGAAGCATCAGGGGACCACACACCAGATCGCTGGACAGTTTGACCAACTCTTCTAGGTTTCCTCTGTTTCTCCCAACTCATCTCAGAGATGTTCACTTTCAGATTTATTTTACTCTGCCACCGTTATTTCGGCCATGTTTTGCGAGTTAATCTTTGTATTTAGGAAGCAAATGGTTTTCATGGTAATTTCTCCCCTAAGGCTCTTTAGGCATTGTACAAACCAATATTTGCTTTGCTCCAAGATACAAGGAATAATGATATGTATGCAAAACACATTAGCTTCATTGGGTCTCTTTCCTGTTTCCAGTATGCATGTTTTTATAAACTTTTTGGCAAGCATATCACCTTACTCTTCATTCATGATTTATCAGATTATCTATAATATTCAGTTGACTTTCAGTTGGCCAGAAGAGCAGCAAGCCAGGGCTTTGGGAGAGTAATCAAAGTTGAAGGGCTAATGAAGTTTGCCCTGAAGTTTCCTTGCAGTTCAACAGTGTATTATGGATGGGAAGCTGTGTTATAGACAGGTTACATACAATGCTATGAAGCTGCAGGGCTGGATTTCAGTGCCTGCCCTGGTACTCACAGACTATGTGATCCGGGAAGGCCTCCTAATCTCTCTTAAGCTTGGGGTTTTCATAAGAAGGAGATTGATTACCCCTAGATCAGAGGGTTAGTGAAAGGATAATATGAATTTGTCTATATATATAAGGTATTTAGCATTGAGTCCAGGATATAGTATTCATCACAAGGTAACTTTTATTAATATGAAGGACTTCAGTGAAGGGGCTGGACAGTCCTAATACTATTATTGACTGAGACCCTGATGTCAGGACTTGTGTGAACCTGTACCTGGATTTACAGTTGTAGGAAACTAAATATCAGCTTTCCAAAAAGCAAAGGATGGATCACTAAAGTCACCAAACAGCTGCTTATTTTAACATAGAAAATTACACCACAAAATGATATTTTTGCCAATTCTTAAATCACTTTTAAGACCAGTAGATGGAGAGAGTCATAAGTAATATTCTGATATCTGTTCTTCCACCCTTTTTCTCTGCCCTCACCACCTTCTCTTTACACACACACACACACACACACACACACAGTATTACATAAATTCAAGTGGGATAATAACATGCAGAGTATTTTGTAGCCCTTTCTTTTTCACTGAGTGAAATATGAATATTCCATTCTACCTAATTCATAACTGTATGGTATCAAAGTTCACTTCATCAATTGTTTGAAATTTATTTAGATTTTTAAAATATTTTAAGTGACACTTTGATAAAGATGTTGAAACATATATATAAGTGCATACTGCTATTACAATCTTATAAAAACTTCTAGATGCAGGAGTTTGGGATCCTAGAATACATACTGTATTTTAGGTCTTCTGTTGCATCTTGTCTCATTCAAAGTCAGTTTATACTCTTGTCCTGTGAATTCTGGTCTCTCCTCACCATTGCTTACTGGGGTATGTGCTGTGTATGCTGTGCTTAGCCATTCAGTTGTGTCCAACTGTGGTACAGTTACTTTAAAAACTTGCCAACTTGAAAGAGACAGATGGTATCTCAGTCTTCTTTTAATTTACATATCTTTGAACTTTTTCACACACTTATTGGTTCTTCCTCCTTAGTGAACTACTTTTCCAAACTTTTTCTTTATTAAAAAATTGGTAAATTGTGGGATGAAATTAGGAATACAGTATCTTAGCATATTTTGTTGACTTTAAGGACTGAAAGTAAAGTAAAGGTAACAGTGATGACAGACAGCTGCTTCTTCACAGCAGAAACTATGCCTAGTAGAGCACGGTGAGCCCTGGAGATGCTAACTGTGTTGTGGACATCTGACAATAGAACAAGGTCTTCTAATAGTAAAAGTCATCATAATTAAGGGCTTAGCCCCTAAGTAGCTACTGTGAAACAATGAGTGAAAAAAATTCCATCCTAAAATATAAAGGTTTATTATAGCTCACCTGTAAATGCTACCTGAACCAGTTTCCAGAATTTTTTAGGGAATCTAGAAAGACATTTCTGCCAGTTATACTTGTAGAACACTAAGTTAATAGCCATACAGAGAAGCTCAGAAGTTCAGGGATGTATAGTATCTAAAAAGATCATATATATTATATGTATAATATATCAATATAAATAAGGATATATATATGCTACATATAGTATATATACTATATATGTATGTGTATTATGTGTGCTTATATATATGTATACACACACTATATCCTTATATTTATATCTACAAACAGAGAGATAACATATGAAAAGGTCATCCTTAACATCATTTCTGTTTCTGTTTTACAGTAGGTATTCCACAAAAGCTGTGGTATGGATGGTGGTCATGGTGACTTTCATGCTTAATTTGCCTCTAAGCTTAGCATTTAAAGTGGAAACCTTTGAAGGAAACCTCTACCATAGGGTAATGAGCCCAGGAAATCAGACAGAGCCCACCCATGTCCAGACCTCACAAATGTTTATAAAGTACCCAAACAATGTAAAGTGACAAGTCCTGGTTTGTTAGTGATCATGTATGTGAGTGTGTATTCAAAGGAGCACATGGGAATACCTATGATTATAGGGTCACAGTCCACAGCTCTATGAATCAAGGACCAAGGGCTGGAAAATAGATACTTACAATGAGAAATTGTCCATAGAATTTGAAAAATGTCACTGCAGTTTAATTTACTTCTCCTCCCAAGTTCCAAGGTCAGTTGGAACCCCAGTACCTCACTCGAGTGAAACAGGCCCAGTGCTCTTACACCCACCCACACACACACTGGCATGCGCAGAGCTGAACACACCTCTCCCATCCCTAACATAAAGGCTCCGTATTTCACAGCCAGCTCTCATCTTATGCATACCTCCCTGGAGAGGTAGCTAGGTCATGGGCACCTCCTCTGACCCTGCTCTTCATCTTCATATTGTGACCTTAAATCCCTTCTCCCTGAGTTTAAAGAGCAACATGCTTAAGAGGTGGACAATTTCTGCTTCCAAGCCCGACAGATAAGGATATCGTCTGACCTCTGCTACTTATTAGCCCTGTGACCTGAAAAAAGTTTCCAAAAGGAAAAAAAAAAGTTACCGGCTTCCTTTTTAGTGAAAAGAGCATGAAAATAGCATCACCTTCCCAAGGTAGTCATGTGTGTTAAATGCGATAAAATGTGCAGAGAGTTTAGCAAGGTGGCACAAAGTAAGTGTGCAGTGGCTGTAAGCTCTCATTGTGGTTGTGATTGAAACTCTCCCAAATAGAGAGAGAGGTTGAGATACTGCAATTACTGAAATGTCGGTTCCAAACTTCACAGAAAAAGGAGGGAGACAGAAGCACAGAGTTTTGTACTGTTTAATGATAAAGCAAACTCACTAGACACCTCTGTAGATTCTTCCCCTCAGCTCCTTTCTGTTGCTTCCAGCTGGTTCTCAGAATAAGCTACGTGTACCCAGTTAAATTTCCACTTAAAAGTAAGGTTAAAGCCACTTTCCTATTTGCTTTTGAGAACTGAACAAGGGAGAGAGAATTAGCTGAGGAGACGACGTGCACCCCAGGCTTGGAAGGAGCCTGAGTCATCCCTACTCTTGGGCACAGGTGCTCTGCTGGAATCCTGTGCCCCTGCAGACTCCTCCCGACCCAGGAGCAAGGAGGCTCCAAGCCAGACCCATCTTTTCTGCATGGAGGCAAAAGTGAAACCACCCAGGCTAATGTAGTTATCAGACCGTTCATCACATCTGAAAAAGGAAAGA
Source organism: Oreotragus oreotragus (assembly GCA_006410675.1). Classification (NCBI taxonomy): domain Eukaryota; kingdom Metazoa; phylum Chordata; class Mammalia; order Artiodactyla; family Bovidae; genus Oreotragus; species Oreotragus oreotragus. The sequence goes on from SJYX01003771.1 coordinate 388,334, forward strand.
AAGAATGTAGCAAAATTAAATATTTTCCATTTTAAAAGTTATCTCCATTTTAATTATAAAAATAACATTTGTTACAGCAAATGTTAGAAATTTCCCCAAAGTACAGTAAAAAAATTTCCTATAATCACATGACTTATGCTAGCTCACTGTTAAGATACTCCCTTCCAGGCTTTTACATATACATTAAAAAGATGGGATGATATTTTAATCTCATTTCCTCACTTAACAGACCATAAATATATGTCCATATAAATGTTAATAATTATATATAAAACATAATTTTGATGGCTCCATAGTATTCTACCTTGTAATGATATCCTTAGTTATTTAACTTATGTCTTATTTTTGTACATGTGACTCGTTCCCAATTTTTTTTTTTNAGGATATATATATGCTACATATAGTATATATACTATATATGTATGTGTATTATGTGTGCTTATATATATGTATACACACACTATATCCTTATATTTATATCTACAAACAGAGAGATAACATATGAAAAGGTCATCCTTAACATCATTTCTGTTTCTGTTTTACAGTAGGTATTCCACAAAAGCTGTGGTATGGATGGTGGTCATGGTGACTTTCATGCTTAATTTGCCTCTAAGCTTAGCATTTAAAGTGGAAACCTTTGAAGGAAACCTCTACCATAGGGTAATGAGCCCAGGAAATCAGACAGAGCCCACCCATGTCCAGACCTCACAAATGTTTATAAAGTACCCAAACAATGTAAAGTGACAAGTCCTGGTTTGTTAGTGATCATGTGTGTGAGTGTGTATTCAAAGGAGCACATGGGAATACCTATGATTATAGGGTCACAGTCCACAGCTCTATGAATCAAGGACCAAGGGCTGGAAAATAGATACTTACAATGAGAAATTGTCCATAGAATTTGAAAAATGTCACTGCAGTTTAATTTACTTCTCCTCCCAAGTTCCAAGGTCAGTTGGAACCCCAGTACCTCACTCGAGTGAAACAGGCCCAGTGCTCTTACACCCACCCACACACACACTGGCATGCGCAGAGCTGAACACACCTCTCCCATCCCTAACATAAAGGCTCCGTATTTCACAGCCAGCTCTCATCTTATGCATACCTCCCTGGAGAGGTAGCTAGGTCATGGGCACCTCCTCTGACCCTGCTCTTCATCTTCATATTGTGACCTTAAATCCCTTCTCCCTGAGTTTAAAGAGCAACATGCTTAAGAGGTGGACAATTTCTGCTTCCAAGCCCGACAGATAAGGATATCGTCTGACCTCTGCTACTTATTAGCCCTGTGACCTGAAAAAAGTTTCCAAAAGGAAAAAAAAAAGTTACCGGCTTCCTTTTTAGTGAAAAGAGCATGAAAATAGCATCACCTTCCCAAGGTAGTCATGTGTGTTAAATGCGATAAAATGTGCAGAGAGTTTAGCAAGGTGGCACAAATAAGTGTGCAGTGGCTGTAAGCTCTCATTGTGGTTGTGATTGAAACTCTCCCAAATAGAGAGAGAGGTTGAGATACTGCAATTACTGAAATGTCGGTTCCAAACTTCACAGAAAAAGGAGGGAGACAGAAGCACAGAGTTTTGTACTGTTTAATGATAAAGCAAACTCACTAGACACCTCTGTAGATTCTTCCCCTCAGCTCCTTTCTGTTGCTTCCAGCTGGTTCTCAGAATAAGCTACGTGTACCCAGTTAAATTTCCACTTAAAAGTAAGGTTAAAGCCACTTTCCTATTTGCTTTTGAGAACTGAACAAGGGAGAGAGAATTAGCTGAGGAGACGATGGTGCACCCCAGGCTTGGAAGGAGCCTGAGTCATCCCTACTCTTGGGCACAGGGTGCTCTGCTGGAATCCTGTGCCCCTGCAGACTCCTCTTGACCCAGGAGCAAGGAAGCTCCAAGCCAGACCCATCTTTTCTGCATGGAGGCAAAAGTGAAACCACCCAGGCTAATGTAGTTATCAGACCGTTCATCACATCTGAAAAAGGGAAGAAAGAATGTAGCAAAATTAAATATTTTCCATTTTAAAAGTTATCTCCATTTTAATTATAAAAATAACATTTGTTACAGCAAATGTTAGAAATTTCCCCAAAGTACAGTAAAAAAATTTCCTATAATCACATGACTTATGCTAGCTCACTGTTAAGATACTCCCTTCCAGGCTTTTACATATACATTAAAAAGATGGGATGATATTTTAATCTCATTTCCTCACTTAACAGACCATAAATATATGTCCATATAAATGTTAATAATTATATATAAAACATAATTTTGATGGCTCCATAGTATTCTACCTTGTAATGATATCCTTAGTTATTTAACTTATGTCTTATTTTTGTACATGTGACTCGTTCCCAATTTTTTTTTTTATTCTTATAGGCTCCTAACTAATGAACAGCCTTCTAGATACATCTATGAGCCCATTCAAGAGTATTTCCTCTGGTGTAGGTTAATTGGTATACGTAGTTATGAGCCTGCCCAAGATTATTTCTTCTGGAAGAAGTGGAATTGGGGGTTATTTTGCCTGGAAGTATGCATCAGTTGATACTCTACTAGCAGCCTCAGTTTAGTACAGTCGCTCAGTCATGTCTGACTCTTTGCAACCCTGTGAACCACAGCACACCAGCGTCCCTGTCCATCACCAACTCCTGGACTCCACCCAAACCCATGTCCATTGTGTCAGTGATGCCATCCAACCATCTCGTCCTGCATTGTCCCCTTCTCCTCCTGCCCTCGACCTTTCCCAGCATCAGAGTCTTTTCCAATGAGTCAGCTCTTCGTACCAGGTGGCCAAAGTATTGGAGTTTCAGCTTCAACATCAGTCCTTCCAATGAACATTCAGGACTGATCTCCTCGCAGTCCAAGGGACTCTCAAGAGTCTTCTCCAACACCACAGTTCAAAAGTTTCAATTCTTCGGTGCTCAGCTTTCTTCACAGTCCGACTCTCACATCCATACATGACCACAGGAAAAACCATAGCCCTGACTAGACGGACCTTTGTTGGCAAAGTAATGTCTCTGCTTTTGAATATGCTGTCTCGGTTGGTCATAACTTTCCTTCCAAGGAGTAAGCGTCTTTTAATTTCATGGCTGCAGTCACCATCTGCAGTGATTTTAGAGCCCAGAAAAATAAAGTCAGCCACTGTTCCCACTGTTTCCCCATCTATTTCCCATGAAGTGATGGGACCAGATGCCATGATCTTAGTTTTCTGATTGTTGAGCTTTAAGCCAAGTTTTCTACTCTCCTCTTTCACTTTCATCAAGAGGCTCTTTAGTTCTAGCAGCCTATAAGATTAAATTCAGATTCAGGGGCTAAATCTTAGCTAGTTTAAGCCAGTAGTGATAATGCTTATCCCTTTCCAATCACTAGGTTAGTCATGGGCATATGACACAGTTCTGGCCAGTAAAACTGAAGGGACATCTCCTTGAGAGCATCTAGGAAATGGGTTCCCCTTTGATTAGAAGAGACAGAGAAGAGAAAACTGTCCAATTCCCCGCCCCCCACCAGTTCTTGAAGTGGAAGAGGATGTCAAGAAAGAGCTGCTGCACTCAGAGAGTGACTGGGCATGCATGGAGGACAAGAAAGTGCAGAGAGAAAGGTGGGAAAAGCAGGCTCCAGACAGCGTGGTGAGGCACCAGATTAACCCCGAGGAACTGGCTCCAGACCAGACTCTTCTGTATGAGGTAATAAGTGTTCTGAGCTACATTTATTCAGGTTTTCTGTAATTTGCTATGGAAAACATCTTACTTGGCTAACAAGCAAAACTGATAAACAATGGGCTTAATGTTCATTTTCTTGATTACAGTGAACTTGAACTTTTCTTTTTTTATATAACTTGACCATTTATGGTGCCTCTTTAGTGAACTGTCTGTTGTCTTTTTCCTACAGATGTATTACCTTCATATTGATTTACTGTTTCAAATATTCTTCCTACTTTCAACATATAGAAGTTTTAGAATCTTCTGTTTCTGATCTATTGAATCTTTTTTTCCTCTGATTTCTTCTACTTTGTGCTTTGTATTTTCTCACAGAGGGAACAAGTATTCATCTATAATTTGCTCTAGTTATCTCTCAGTTTTATTTTTTATATTGATTCTTTAAGATACATTTTATGGAATAATATGAAATAAAGATGAAGTTTTCACAGAATCTGGGAAAATCTTAACACTATTGAAAACAAGGACATCCCCTTGATTCATAGTAGTATCTTTATCTATGTTCATACTACACCCAGGCCTATTTGATAGCTTACTCTATTACACATATATTACATTTCTATATGTTATAGGCCCAGCATTATGCTATTTACATATTATTACAGAGTTGTTTTTTAAAACAGCTATCAGATAAAGAGAAATATACATTTATACTGTTTATCATACCTTTGCTTTTTGTTTTATCATGGATTTGAATTACTATATGGGGTCACATCCCTACAGCCTAGAGCACATCCTTTAGTTATTCCTTGTCAGGTGGTCCTGCTAGCAACGATTCTCTCACTTTTAGGAACGTCTTTATTTCAATTTCATTTTTGAGTGATAGCTTTACTGAGTATAGGATTCTTGATTGATGGTTTTATACTGAGAATTTTGAATGCTCAGCGCTGTCTCTGGTCGCCATTGTTTCTGCTGATGAGTCAGCTATTCATATGACTGTGTTCTTTTTGTAAGTGGTGAGTCATTTTTTCTAGGTGTTTTCAGCATCTTCTCCTAGTCGTTGATTTCCCGAATTTTCGCCGTGATGTGTGTCTGTGGACCTTTGCTTTCGTTGCACTGTGCTTGTAGTTCACTGAGCTTCCCAGACATGTAGATTATTATTTTTTAAATGTGGAAAGTGTTCACGATTATATTTTGAATATTTTTTGGATTCCTTTCCCTCCTGTCCTTCTTTTACTCCTTTTATGTCGTGCTGATGCACTTGATGGTGTCCCATGTCCGTCCAAGGCTCTGTTCACTTTCCTTCATTCTCTTTTCTCTGTTCTTTGGCTTACTTGTCTCTACTGCTCCTTCTTCAAGATTGCTAATTTTTTCTTCTGCCAGTTAAAATCTACGGTTGCAACCTTCTAGTGATTAAAAAAATTCAGTTATTTGTACTTTGCCCTTCTAGAATGTCCACTTTTTTTTTTTTTCTTATATTTCTTTATTGATATTCTCTATTTGATGTAGCAGTGTCATTTTATCTCCTTTCACCTCTTTAATCGTGATTTCCTTTGGTTCTGTGATCATATTTAGAATGGCTGTTTTGAAGTCTTTGTCTGGTAAATCTGACGTGTTCTCTCACAAGCTGTTTGTGTTGTCTGCTTTTTGCCCTTTTTACCCTCAGTATAGCACCTATAGGTACTGGCCTCCCTCCTCTGGGGCTTGTCACTGTTACTTGCTTGTTTATATTTTAGTGACCGGCTGGATCACTGGGTTGGAAACTGCTCCCCACTGCCTCCCCCAGCCAGTGTAAACCTCTGGTGTTGCTCCTAAGAGAGGCATGGTTTTAGGTGAGCCCAGTCAGGGTGACAGTGTTTGGGGAAGGCTCCCTTTCTTCCTTTCCCTAATCATGTCCACATATATACATGCCATTGACTACTCTGTCGTTTTTGACCATGATCTGGGCATAAATTGCTCTACAAATGAATCCAGTCAAATTGGGGCTTCACTGAAGAAATAGTTTCTGAGGTTGGTGTTTGATATTTGTTCTGACCCCAGGGAAGTCCCCTCTCAACTGTTTTATTCCATGATTTTCTACTATGAGCTAGCCAGCCTAAAGTCCAGGCTGTATCGCCTCCCAGTTGCCTTTCATCATAATCTCCCGTCTTCTCGAGGGCACCTTTGAATGTCTCTACTTTCTGTTGCAGATGAAGTCGGTTACTCTGCAGAGATATTAGGAGCTGTTTTGTGGTCTGCCTCTCCTTCTCAAGCAGCTGGTGGCTGGGGACAATGATGAGCTGCTCTCTGAGTTACACTTCTGTTCTAGGATGTGAATGCTCATCGTGTGTGGGTGTGCATGGTGGGGGCAGAGAGGAGAAAAGTAGCCTGAGGTCCTCTCAGTTTGCCTCTCCTTCATGGAACCACCACCTCGTGTGCCAGCAAGAGTGTGGAGGGCATCAGTATTCTCACCATGGTGAGCCCAAGATAGAGCCTCCATTCCCCAAACAGGGTCTAGAAGGAAGAATGGAGTCCCTACCTCTCAACCACATTGTGCTGGGACTTAGCATCAGCAGCAAATAGCTTGGAACATAATGAGAAATGCTGAAGCCTTGCTTCTCCCAGGGAAAAAAGACCCCTAACTGGGAGGGAGCAGGTATGGGCACCCTGTGTTCTTGAGGGCAGCAGTCAGGAATGGAGTCTGTGCCACCTTTCTGAGCTAGGCGGTGGGGAGGGAGGAGTGTTTTTGTTCAGATACTATAGAGTCTAGTTTTTCTCACCAAATTTTTATAGATCTTCTTGTGTATTGTTGTTCTTCAGTTGAGAAGTTGTTTCCGACTCTCTGTGACCCTATGGACTTCAGCACATCAGTCTTCCCTGTCCTTCACTATCTCCCAGAGTTTGCTCAAACTCATGTCCATTGAGTCGGTGATGCCATCCAACCATCTCATCTTCTGCCACCCGTTTCTCCTCCTGCCCGTAATCTTTCCCGGTATCAGGGTTTTTTCCAATGAGCCAGCTCTTTGCATCAGATGGACAAACTATCTGAGCTTTAACTTCAGCATCAGTCCTTCTGATGAATATTCATGGTGGATTTCCTTTAGGATTGATTGGTTTGCTCTCCTTACTGTTCTTGTGTATGTTTCTTCCTTTGCCATTTATATGTAAGACCATTTCCAGGGGCTTTAAATTGTTGTTTTTAATCATTTTTACTAGTTTCACTGAGGAGCAGGTCAGTGGAGCTCTTTGTGTTATCACACTGGAGGCAAGACAGAGAGCAGCAGCCTCCTTCCCACAAACACAGCCCTATGCCCTTTCTATAGCTGTAGGTACCTAGTAGGTCATTAAAGCTTATTTATTGATGTGTCTTTTCTCAGTTAAGTAAAGTTGTATTTCAAGTGTCATTTATAGTTATAGTTTCCCCTACACACGAGTAGGTGTGATGAATCTCTTCTTTCTACAACCATTAATTAAAAGTTAGCATTCTTTCCCTTGAAATAACTCAGAAGATTTTTCAGAGTTTCTGTTTTTAACTGCTATAAATCACTTGGCATCCAACCTTGTAGTTTACCAAGACTTTTAATAAAAAGTTTTTCCAAAGTTTTAACCCGAATAATCAGTTAGATCAGTAGGACCAAGCCACTGCTATAACTTTATAATCTCCTTCTGTTCAGTATCAGGGTGACAAATTTGGATTTTTGGGTAGTAGTATTTGAAGCTGAAGATAATTATATTACTTTGAACTGTTCATGGTTAATTCCACTCAAGTCTAATCTGAAGGAGGGGCATGATAAAAGTCACCAACAAAAGCAGGGCAAGCTTATGTATGCACTTAATTCACATTTAGCTTATGGCCCATTTTCAGGATGGATTGCTGACATTTCAGGATCCACTGACATTCTGACCACAGGAGAGGATCTCCTGTCAGGCTCTCTGCCCCTGACATTGCTATTACAGTTGTGGGGATTCTCAAACTGTAGTAAAGATGATTAAAAGTACATGCTAAGATTCAGTAAATACAGGATATGGCCCAGAAGTCTGCCTTGTTAAGAGGCTTCTGGGCTGGTTCTGTTGCAGGTAGCATCCATCAGCACTCACGTTGAGGAACACTGAGCAAGCACATCATCAAAGTCTTCTTGCTCTGATTTTCTTGTGGCCAACCAAATGGACAAGTACTTGATTTCTCGGTTGTTCATTTACAAGGAGTGAACATGACGATCATGTTGACATTCTGCATACTAGCTTTTTTTCCCATTACAAGTTAGTAACAATATTTAGATTTTATTAAATATCTGTTTATAGACCAAATTTAAATGCACTCAAATCACCAAGGTAGGTATCTTTATACTTACAGATTTCAGCTCATCTAATTACTCCTGGGAAGAATGTAAGCCACCTGTCTGAGAGCAAACTAGTCTTAAAGGCAGCAAGATCTGATTCTTGGCTCCTTCAGTGGTCTATAGAGTACTACAACTTCTTATTCTCTTTAAGAAAGGAGATAGGATGGTAAAGACTTGGGAGTTGGGCAGACCTGGGTTTGAATCCTTTCTGTGTAGCCTCTGAGCAGTGTGGACTTAATTCAGTTGCTTATATTCTTTGAGCCTAAGTTTCTTCATGTGCAAAGTGAAAGTAAATTCAATAGGTAAAATCTCTGTTTGAGTCAGAAAACCCATCTTAATTTGGCAAAATATATACATAAATACACATATACACAAACATACACAGCTTCCTGGTAGCTAGACAGTAAAGAATCTCCCTGCAGTGCAGAAGACACAGGTTCAATCCCTGGGTCAGGAAGATCCCGTGAAGAAGATAACCCACTCCAGTATTCTTGCCTTGAGAATTCCATGGGTGCAGGGGCCTGGCAGGCTGTTGTTCATGGGGTNCATACACAGCTTCCTGGTAGCTAGACAGTAAAGAATCTCCCTGCAGTGCAGAAGACACAGGTTCAATCCCTGGGTCAGGAAGATCCCGTGAAGAAGATAACCCACTCCAGTATTCTTGCCTTGAGAATTCCATGGGTGCAGGGGCCTGGCAGGCTGTTGTTCATGGGGTCACAAAGAGTTGGACATGACTGAGAAACTTTCATTTTTATACATACATAATAAAATCTTGACTCCAGAAGCTCTAAGGTAGGGCTAGCCTCAGGCAGAGTTGAATCTAGAAATTCAGATGAGTTCATCTGAACCCATTTGTTCCCCATCTCTTGGGTCTGGGTTCCTTCCTGTAGACTCCATTCTCAAGCTTCCCACAGCTGTCCCCAGCAGCATCATTTGTATGTATGTCATCCCAAGGTAATAATGTCCAATGGAAGAGAACAGATGTTCTCACTTCTCTGAGAAAGATTAGCAAGCATCATTTTCTTTGGGTCAAATACCCATCCCTCAGTCATTCATCATGACTAAGAAAGATGTTCTGATTGGTCAGGTCTGGATCATATGGCCCTTTGGAGCTAAAGATACATCAGCTCCACATGTATCACATGGCTGAAAAAGGAAAGAGTGTGACTTCCACAGGAAAATGGGAATGCTGCTACCAAAATGAAGAGCTAGAGAGAATAAGGGACCTACATTCATAGCTGTCAAGCCCAACTGCACAGGTCTTAAATGATGTAATCATGGTAAATCACTGAGCGCATGACTTGGCACACAGTAAGTATTCAATACATGAAAACAATTCAGAAAATAAACTATTTATTACTGTGAACTACATCTTCTCTTTATCATAAGTTATTACTTGTTAGAAACATCATCTCCTAAAGAAGAAAAAGATGATCTGAAATAAATCTTTTCCCCTAAATGGAAACAAAGGTCTT
>SJYX01003772.1:0-11455 GCA_006410675.1 Oreotragus oreotragus
AAATTAAAAGACACTTACTTCTTGGAAGAAAAGTTATGACCAACCTGGATAGTATATTCAAAAGCAGAGACATTACTTTGCCGACTAAGGTCCGCCTAGTCAAGGCTATGGTTTTTCCTGTGGTCATGTATGGATGTGAAAGTTGGACTGTGAAGAAAGCTGAGTCCCAAAGAATTGATGCTTTTGAACTGTGGTGTTGGAGAAGACTCTTGAGGAAAAGACTCTGATGCTGGGAGGGATTGGGGGCAGGAGGAGAAGGGGACGACCAAGGATGAGATGGCTGGATGGCATCACGGACTCGATGGACGTGAGTCTGAGTGAACTCCGGGAGATGGTGATGGATAGGGAGGCCTGGCGTGCTGTGATTCATGGGGTCGCAAAGAGTTGGACACGACTGAGCGACTGAACTGAACTGATGAACTAGGTTGCAGTTACTATTTGTCATTTTACAGAAGAGGTGAAGTCACTCACCCAAAGTCAAAGAATAAAAACTCCTCCTGGATTAGAATTCATGTCCCTTCATCATTAGTTGTGATATGTCCCCCTGATAGCTTGATGAATGATGTCAGATTCATGCTCTCTGAAGAACAAGATTTAGCTTCAGGACCAGGGACCAGGCTTGGTCACTCAAGAGCTTTTGTGTAGCAGAGTTTTATTAAAGTATGAAAAGGGACAAAGAGAGTTTCTGATACAGACATCAGAAGGGGAACGGAGAGTGCTCCACTCACTAGTGTTAGCAAGGGAGTTATAGTGTTAGCAAGGGAGTTTTTAATTAGTTATTACAATAAATCAAAAGAATGTCTCAAGGTTGTAAAGATCTTACCAGACCCACTCCCATAATTTACAATTAAGATAACAGGATTAGCCAGAAGGTTTCCAGGAAGGAAAAACTCCTCAAGCAGGATACATTGTTGTTATATAATCCTTAGTAAAGAGTTTATGGTAGGCTGGTGGCTCAGACAGTAAAGCATCTGCCTACAATGCGGGAGACCCACGTTCAGTCCCTGGGTCGGGAAGATCTCCTAGAGAAGGAAATGGCAACCCACTCCAGTACTCTTGCCTGGAAAATCCCATGGACAGGGGAGCCTGGTAGGCTACAGTCTATGGCGTCGCAGAGTCGGACACAACTGAGCAACTTCACTTTCTTTCTTTCTTTCTACAGAGTTTAAACTGAGTTGTTTGTTGTGTAATCATCAGTTCTGGTGTTAAAGAAAAAAACATTTTATGTGACTAAGACTAAGGAATGTAGAGGGGGAAAAAAAAAAAAAAGCATTTGTCCTTTCCTTCTCCTTGAGAATTCCAGACCCCTATCTCCACTTTGAGAGCCCTAGACCCCTTTCTCCCTCTTGGGGAACCCTGGATTTCTTATCAACCTGCCTAGGAATTGACTCTCTCATCCCCCTCTTTTCTTTTAGGAAAATTATGCTGCCAAGGGAAAGGGGCATTGTTTTCATTCCATAACTACTTCCTGCTGTTGAGGGGCATGGCCCCTAAATTGTTGAGGCAATGTATTCTCCTAATCCTCATATGGAGGGTCTCTGATCCAAGGAACCAAAGTAATAGTTGGAGGAGGTTGTGGCACTCATAGGAGCCTGGACAACCATTTGTAACTTAAAAGCTTTCAGACAGAAACAAACCACATTTTACAGTTACAGATATAAGGCAAAATAGTCATTAAACCAAGCAAAACATAATCAAAATTAAAAGCCACATTATGTCCATACTGTGTTCACCAGTCCATCTTAGACTGTTAGATGTCATCAGATCAAGAAGAGGCATCACATGATTGTCGTTGATGAAGGTTTTTGCAGAGTTGAAGAAAGTCCTTTCCTTGAAGTGGACAAACCCACCACGTTAAACCTTCAGTTGATGGTGGGGGGGTGAGGGGGTTGCTCCGCAGACCCAGCAATTAGACTGATTGTGGAATGCAGCATAGGAAAAAGTTCAGGCCAGGATGGGGTTGACTTTAGGGTCAAACGGCAGACTCAGGACTTTTGGAGACAGCAGAAGCAAGCCCACCTAGATTCTCAGACCTGTCTTGGTTCCTGGCTTAAACAGCATCTTGTTTGACTCAAAGTCTCAGTTCAGTTCAGTTCAGTCGCTCAGTTGTGTCCGACTCTTTGCAACCCCATGAATCGCAGCACACCAGGCCTCCCTGTCCATCACCAACTCCCAAAGTTCACTCAGATTCATATCCATCAAGTCCGTGATGCCATCCAGCCATCTCATCCTCTGTCGTCCCTTTCTCCTCCTGCCCCCAATCCCTCGCAGCATCAGAGTCTTTTCCAATGAGTCAACTCTTCACATGAGGTGGCCAAAGTACTGGAGTTTCAGTTTTAGCATCATTCCTTCCAAAGAAATCCCAGGGCTGATCTCCAGAATGGACTGGTTGGATCTCCTTGCATTCCAAGGGACTCAAGAGTCTTCTCCAAAACCACAGTTCAAAAGCATCAATTCTTTGGGACTCAGCTTTCTTCACAGTCCAACTCTCACGGTCCATACATGACCACAGGAAAAACCATAGCCTTGACTAGATGGACCTTTGTTGGCAAAGTAATCTCTCTGCTTTTGAATATGCTATCTAGGTTGGTCATAACTTTTCTTCCAAGGAGTAAGCGTCTTTTAATTTCATGGCTGCAGTCACCATCTGCAGTGATTTTGGAGCCCAAAAAAATAAAGTCTGACACTGTTTCCACTGTTTCCCCATCTATTTCCCATGAAGTGATGGGACCGGATGCCATGATCTTCGTTTTCTGAATGTTGAGCTTTAAGCCAACTTTTTCGCTCTCCTCCTTCACTTTCATCAAGAGGCTTTTTAGCTCCTCCTCACTTTCTGCCATAAGGGTGGTGTCATCAGCATATCTGAGGTTATTGATATTTCTCCCGGCAATCTTGATTCCAGCTTGTGTTTCTTCCAGTCCAGCGTTTCTCATGATGTACTCTGCATATAAGTTAAATAAGCAGGGAGACAATATACAGCCTTGACGTACTCCTTTTCCTATTTGGAACCAGTCTGTTGTTCCATGTGCAGTTCTAACTGTTGCTTCCTGACCTGCATACAGATTTCTCAAGAGGCAGGTTAGGTGGTCTGGTATTCCCATCTCTTTCAGAATTTTCCACAGTTTATTGTGATCCACACAGTCAAAGGCTTTGGCATAGTCAATAAAGCAGAAATAGATGTTTTTCTGGAACTCTCTTGCTTTTTCCATGATCCAGCGGATGTTGGCAATTTGATCTCTGGTTCCTCTGCCTGTTCTAAAACCAGCTTGAACATCAGGGAGTTCACGGTTCACATATTGCTGAAGCCTGGCTTGGAGAATTTTGAGCATTACTTTACTAGCGTGTGAGATGAGTGCAATTGTGCGGTAGTTTGAGCATTCTTTGGCATTGCCTTTCTTTGGAATTGGAATGAAAACTGACCTTTTCCAGTCCTGTGGCCACTGCTGAGTTTTCCAAATTTGCTGGCATATTGAGTGCAGCACTTTCACAGCATCATCTTCCAGGATTTGAAACAGCTCAACGGGAATTCCATCACCTCCACTAGCTTTGTTCTTAGTGATGCTTTCTAAGGCCCACTTGACTTCACATTCCAAGATGTCTGGCTCTAGATTAGTGATCACATCCTCATGATTATCTGGGTCGTGAAGATCTTTTCTGTACAGTTCTTCTGTGTATTCTTGCCACCTCTTCTTAATATCTTCTGCTTCTGTTAGGTCCATACCATTTCTATCCTTTATCGAGCCCATCTTTGCATGAAATGTTCCCTTGGTATCTCCAATTCTCTTGAAGAGATCTCTAGTCTTTCCCATTCTGTTGTTTTCCTCTATCTCTTTGCATTGATTGCTGAAGAAGGCTTTCTTATCTCTTCTTGCTATTCTTTGGAACTCTGCATTCAGATGCTTATATCTTTTCTTTTCTCCTTTGCTTTTCGCCTCTCTTCTTTTCAGTGCTATTTGTAAGGCTTCTCCAGACAGCCATTTTGCTTTTTTGCATTTCTTTTCCATGGGGATGGTCTTGATCCCTGTCTCCTGTACAATGTCACGAACCTCATTCCATAGTTCATCAGGCACTCTATCTATCAGATCTAGGCCCTTAAATCTATTTCTCACTTCCACTGTATAATCATAAGGGATTTGATTTAGGTCATACCTGAATGGTCTAGCGGTTTTCCCTACTTTCTTCAATTTAAGTCTGAATTTGGTAATAAGGAGTTCATGATCTGAGCCACAGTCAGCTCCTGGTCTTGTTTTTGTTGACTGTATAGAGCTTCTCCATCTTTGGCTGCAAAGAATATAATCAGTCTGATTTTGGTGTTGACCATCTGGTGATGTCCATGTGTAGAGTCTTCTCTTGTGTTGTTGGAAGAGGGTGTTTGCTCTGACCAGTGCATTTTCTTGGCAAAACTCTATTAATCTTTAAGACCTTTTAGAAGTAACACCCAAAAAAGATGTCCTTTTCATTATAGGGGACTGGAATGCAAAAGTAGGAAGTCAAGAAACACCTGGAGTAACAGTCAAATTTGGCCTTGCAATGTGGAAAAAGCAGGGCAAAGACTCAAAGGCTAGGTCAGGAATTAACCTCCCGGTAATGTCTGTTGAAAAGCTAAAAGCTGAGTCACATAGTTAATTTTAAGGCTTCAGGATATGACAATATCTGTGCACAAAAACAGTCTGTCATAGAGACAGTCCCATTTGGTGGGCGGGGGACAGTTTGTGCCCTCGTTAAAGCTACAGATAAAACTTTAAACTAACTGTCTTGTGTTTCCTGAGTTAGCTTATACAGGTATCTTTTAATAACGCCTTTAGGCTTTTCAACTTTTTCTGATGATTGGAGTCTCCAGGAACAGTGTAAGTGATATTCTATTCCTAGTGCTTTTGACACCCCTTGAGTTACAGCAGTTTAAAGGTGGAGCATTGTTGCTCTGAACTTTAGAGTTCAAGATCCCACTTACATCATGAGAAGTCAGTACAGTAAGATTTTGCCCATTCCTCAAGCTTTACTGAATACTGCTTTTGATGTGGAAATATGTGAGGGTCATTGAGCTTGATAATGACAGGAACAGCATTTTGTGCTTGACCCACAGTTTTCCATCAGTCCACACTCTAGGATTTACAGTTTGTTCCATTAAAAAGAGCTGGTTCCATATTCATGAGAAAACAGCACAGAGTCCCAATGCCACTTAAAGGATGACTGACATCATAATCCAACCAGTCCATTCTGAAGGAGATCAACCCTGGGATTTCTTTGGAAGGAATGATGCTAAAGCTGAAACTCCAGTACTTTGGCCACCTCATGCGAACAGTTGACTCATTGGAAAAGACTCTGATGCTGGGAGGGATTGGGGGCAGGAGGAGAAGGGGACGACGGAGGATGAGATGGCTGGACGGCATCACGGACTCGATGGACGTGAGTCTGAGTGAACTCCGGGAGATGGTGATGGACAGGGAGGCCTGGCGTGCTGCGATTCATGGGGTCGCAAAGAGTCGGACACGACTGAGCGACTGAACTGAACTGAACTGACATCATAATGTTTGGCTCATCTAGACAGTCCCATTATGGTAGTGGATCAGGAGGAAAGCAGGCCAGGGGCTTTAGTGAGCACAGAGAAAGTTGCCCCAGTGTCCAAAAGAAATCAATTGATTGGCCCTCCACAGTTATTAATACCCGGGGTTCCTCAGGTGTAATTAGTTCAGGAGCTTGTGTGGGGACCCCTGGGCACCTTCAGTCCCAATTGTCTAGAGAGTCCGGCCCCTGGGGCCTACACCTAGGAGGGCAGTCTCTTCTCCAGTATGGTCCTTTGCAGACGGGACCTGGAGCCGGATGGCTTGATTCCTGGGGGCAATCCCACTTGAGATGCCCCTCCTTTCCACAGCAAAAGCAAGTTCATCCCTTTCACCTGGGTTCCTCTGGGCATTTGTCCTCAGACTGTTTCACAGCAGATCTAACAGCCATTGTTGGGGCTTCAGTCTTTTGCCTGGTTCTTTTTTGCCTCTTATTTTCCTCCTTATATTCTCTACCATAATATACTGTCTAAGCCAGTTGCAATGGATTATCTAAAGACTGATTTGGTCCAAATGCCTGTTTTCAGAACTTACAGCAGATATCTGGAGCCAACTGAGTGAGAAATCCATCTTTTAAGATCATTGCTCCTTCTGCAACATCAGTAAACTTGTGGAGAGCCTCCCATAGTCTATTTAGGAATTTACCAGGAGTTTCCATCTCTCCCTGTTCTATGTCAGCCAACTTGGCAAAGTCTAAAGTCTTAGCGTGTGCTTGCTTAAGCCCTTCAAGAATACATCCAGCAAAGTGGCTCTGTTATTGTGCTGACTAAAAAAAGAGATGTACAACTGGAGAGTTTTGAGTTAAGTTTTATCTGGGGCAGAATGAGGACTGCAGCCCAGAGGCAGCATCTCAGAGAGCTCTGAGAGACAAAGCAGCAGTGGGGGAAGGTCAATATATAAGGTTTTGGTGAAGGGGGAGTTCAACACCATGAAGCACTCATTTTACAAAAGGTTTTTGTTACTCATGAGAATCTGATGTCACCATGAAGGTATTTACTCCTTCTCTGGATATGAGGAGATGCAAGGATTGAGATCATAAAATCTGTTCCTAAAAACATCCAACTATCCAAAGACCTGTCCCACCAGATTCCCCGGAGCACAGAGTGCCTCAGGCCACCCTGAACTGCCTCAGGGATTGTTGAAGGTCTCAGCCTCATAGAGGCAGGTGGCAAATGCCTTTGCTGTTCAGTCCTTGGCAGGGCTCTTGGTAAATGCCAGTTTGTAGTTGACAACTGGAACCACTTGGCTCCCAGTAGGAAGGAGGGCTATTCTGTGTTTCCTCTTTTCCCTTATCTCACGTTCAAGCCATTCATCTCCAAAAGCAGTAGCTTTCCCAAAAACTCAAGCTCTCGAGTAAGGAGTCAGCATCTGTCCCGAGACATACATTATATCTCTTCAAGTAAGCTCATAAAATAAAGTTTGTCCTGTAAAGCCTTCTATGTGCCTTTTGGATCCTCTCGATAGTCTCGGCCACAGTTGGTACTGCTTGAATTTCTACCAAGACTGAGGCAACCCCTACTGGGAGGGTGCCCTGATTCTCACCCTGTTCAGTTGGGGGCCTCTGATACAGAGGCAAAGTAAGATTACAGGAGGGAGCTGAAGTTTTCACATCCAAATCCGTACTTTAGGACACAAGTCTGGCATGTCTCACAGAGAGAGAAAGAGCAACACATATGGCAATTCTACCCATTTCTCATTTTCTATAGAACCGGTCTAGTTGTAAAACTGGATTGTAATTAATAGACCTTCAACAGGCCAGCATTCCCCATCTTCCAAAGGATACTGTGGCCATTCAGTATCACAGGAAAAGATCAGGAGTGTCTTTTTAAATTCTAGGGATCAAACTTGTCCCAGTTTTCTTAAATACATTCTAAAGGAGTGGTTCTGGATCTGCTAGCTCCCATCTGTAAGAGAGAAAAAAGTGGCATCCACAGCCGTGGCTTTTTTCCACCGGAAGCATCTTCCCTACTCTGGATGGGGGTGTAGACAGACTCCCCACTGAAGCTTTCCTTCCCTGGTCGGACCTAGCCTGTCCCTTACCAATGCAGATGTCTTACTCGTCCGTCCGCGTTCTATCACCAAGACAGGGTGGAGATGCACCGGGGTAGACCTGATGGCATCCCAGATTGAGTTTCAGTTCCTAACAACAAGGCCTTTGATTTGCTAGAGTCATTTCCCAGAATGTTTCCCAAGCTAAGACTACTAGGGGAAGCATCTGTCTTACATGTGCCATGCACATTCCTGAGTACAGTCCTGGCTGCAGTAGAAACAGTGAGTCATAAAGTGACAAACAACGACCAAGATGTCCCTTCTGAGTGTCACCATGCCAGTATATGTGATAGCAAAAGAGGTG
This sequence comes from Oreotragus oreotragus, assembly GCA_006410675.1. Classification (NCBI taxonomy): domain Eukaryota; kingdom Metazoa; phylum Chordata; class Mammalia; order Artiodactyla; family Bovidae; genus Oreotragus; species Oreotragus oreotragus. The sequence continues at coordinate 7,915 of SJYX01003772.1, forward strand.
GTGGAGGGTTGGCCAGCAAGGAAAAAGTGACTTTCGTCCTCCAACTACTAGGGCCAATCCTTCCAGTTCATTCCCACAGATTCCACAAAAGGAATATCTAGAGACTTGAGACAAATCCAAAATCACTGCAGATGGTGACTGCAGCCATGAAATTAGAAGACGCTTACTCCTTGGAAGAAAAGTTATGACCAACCTGGATAGGATATTCAAAAGCAGAGACATTACTTTGCCGACTAAGGTCCGCCTAGTCAAGGCTATGGTTTTTCCTGTGGTCATGTATGGAGGTGAAAGTTGGACTGTGAAGAAAGCTGAGCACCGAAGAATCGATGCTTTTGAACTGTGGTGTTGGAGAAGACTCTTGAGAGTCCCTTGGACTGCAAGGAGATCCAACCAGTCCATTCTGAAGGAGATCAACCCTGGGATTTCTTTGGAAGGAATGATGCTAAAGCTGAAACTCCAGTACTTTGGCCACCTCATGTGAAGCTGTCTCTTATACACATCTAGATGTGTATAAGAGACAGCATCAGGAATGTCTTAAAGAAGTTCCACCAAATTTAAATGAATTTTTAATTAGTTTTTAAAAAAGGTTTGACCAACGACAGCACACCGAATGGGAGAAAATGATCTGCAAATTTGATCTGCAAATCATCTATCTGATAAGAGACTTTTATCTAGAATATATAAATAACTCTACACTTCAACAATAGAAACAAATAAGCTGATTAGAAAGTAGGCAAAAGAATCTGTATAGTCAATTTCCCAGAGAAGATATACAAATGACTAAGAAACACATGCTGCTGCTGTTGCTGCCAAGTCACTTCAGTCGTGTCCCACTCTGTGCGACCCCATAGATGGCAGCCCACCAGGCTCCTCCGTCCCTGGGATTCTCCAGGCAAGAACACTACACGACTGAGCGACTGAACTGAACTGAACTGAACTGAGAAAAATCCATCAGAGAGCCTCCTCTGATCCACTAACAGTTACCAAAAGAAGCCCACTGTACTTCCGATCTGAACAGATCCTGCAATTCCTGATGTGTGTCCTCAGAAACCTCGTGGTCTCCAGCAGTACTTCTCTCCACATAGACAGGAGACACAGCCGTGACAAAGACTCACCTCAGGTCCCTGGCCCCTGAGGCAGGCCTTTACTCTGAGTTAGATTAGAAGCCTTCAGAAGGCTCTGAAAAAGAAGTGACAGGAAACACAGCAAAGATTTAGAAGGGGGCACTTTTTGAAAGTATGCTTACCCAGCAGAAAAGCTGGGTTTCCCACATGGTGCTTGTAGTAAAGAATTCTCCTGCCAATGCAGGAGCTGTCTCTTATACACATCTCTTGTGTTGTTGGAAGAGGGTGTTTGCTCTGACCAGTGCATTTTCTTGGCAAAACTCTATTAGTCTTTGCCCTGCTTCATTCCGCATTCCAAGGCCAAATTTGCCTTTTACTCCAGGTGNATTCTCCTGCCAATGCAGGAGACGCAAGATACACAGCTTCAATCTTTGGATCAGGAAGATTCCCTGGAGAAGGAAATGGCAACCCACTCCAGTATTCTTGCCTGGAAAAACCCCATGGATGGAGGAGCCTGGTGGGCTACAGTGGAGTGGCAAAGAGTCAGATAGGACTGAGCATGCACACATCAGAAAAGCTAATGAAGAAACTTAAAGAGGCCTGTCAAGGTTGGCATCCTAATACACATCTTCTATAAATTCTGAAGATTCTAAGACATACTAATTTCTCAAGAGTAAACCTTTTGTTAAATCTCTGAAGCACTCCACTAGAACTGGAACTGATTTTATCATACGTTACCTACGAATCACAGATGAATTTGCTTTTCATATTAAGTTTTGAATTTTATAGTCCAGACTTAAAAGTGGACAGAAGTGCTTACCAAATAACAATGTGGTTCTATAGGAATCTGTATTGTCTCCATCCAGACTTCCTACCATATAATTGTTGATCATATCTACAAAGAGAGAAAAATTATGGTGATAAGAGATATTCTTTTCTCTACAAATCTGCCTTCCCCACAGCACAAGACACCCACTCCGATTGTGCTACTTCAAGCAATCCTCAAGTTGTTCTGGCCTCATGCACTTCCTGTGCATGATATTGATAGTAAGGTGATCTACTTCTGTCCCTTTAATAGTTATTATTAGGGATAGGGACATCACAAAATGTTATGGGCTTCATTGATCACAATATTAACTCATTTCTACTATAATCATTGAAGCATACTTCCTATATCATACACAGAAAGAGGTCAAAGAAAAAGATGTAATTACTACCCTTGAACAGCCACATAATCAGCTGCAAGAGGCAAACATGTATCTTAACACATCACATGAGGCAGGATGCATTAAAGTCTATAATTATTAAGGCAGTAAAATAACTAATTTGGTACTTTACATTTTAAAAACATACTTACACATATAGTATCTTATTTGATTTTTATACCATTTACAAATGAACGATGTTTATTAAAAACAGGTGAAGGTAATGCAAATTTCAACTAGGGATTGAGAAAAGGGCAGAATTTGCTCAAGAAAGTCCGAACTTGAAGAATAAGACATTTTTTAAATTGGGTAAATATTTGAACAAGTATAATAGGTAAGGCACCTTAAAAATCCCCAGACAAGAGCGTCTGCCTTCTCACCCACAGATGGCGTCTCTTGCTGTATGGTTAGTGACCTTGGATTTTCTGTTCTAGGGAAAACTGCATTGATTATGGCCTATAATGGTTTACTCAGCCTCATTCCTTGTCAAATGGTCAAGATACTAGAAACTTTTGCTCAATATATTAAGTAAGAATACATTGAAACCCACTACATNTCTCTTGCTGTATGGTTAGTGACCTTGGATTTTCTGTTCTAGGGAAAACTGCATTGATTATGGCCTATAATGGTTTACTCAGCCTCATTCCTTGTCAAATGGTCAAGATACTAGAAACTTTTGCTCAATATATTAAGTAAGAATACATTGAAACCCACTACATGATTATGGTCATCATCAGCATTCAGGAATCTAGCAAGCACAGACCTTGCTTTCAAGAATTACATGGGTATAAAGTGAAATCTGAAAAATTACATTCTGCTAGAAATTGATAAATACATGCCACTTTTCTTATGAAGAAAAATGGTGTTGATGTAGCCTGTATCATCAAGAATTTCATCTTCTGGTTCTGCTTCACTGAGAATGACAAGGTAATCTTGTGTGGTTCCTCCAAATTGGAAACTACTTCACATAATATTGACTGAAAATATCCCCTCTAGTGGAGAAGGCAATGGCAACCCACTCCAGCACTCTTGCCTGGAAAACCCCCTGGGCAGAGGAGCCTGGTAGGCTGCAGTCCATGGGGTCGCTACGAGTCAGACATGACTGAGCGACTTCACTTTCACTTTTCACTTTCCTGCATTGGAGAAGGAAATGGCAACCCACTCCAATGTTCTTGCCTGGAGAATCCCAGGGACGGAGGAGCCTTGTGGGCTGCCGTCTATGGGGTCGCACAGAGTCGGACACGACTGAAGCGACTTAGCAGCAGCAGCAGC